>JAKCPI010027247.1:0-10884 GCA_023213315.1 Euborellia annulipes
AAAGTAGAAAGCCCCTCAAGTCCCAAGTTCCCGACTTAAACGGAGTAACTCACATAATTATAGTGTAAAATAAATAAAAAATTCCAGGTTTTGCTTCCAAAAAAAAACAAAATAAGGCTAATTTAACGATTATTTTTAATATTTTTTTTTATTGAAATTTTTTAATGGCCCTACACTTAGGGGTTAAAGATCGGACATCGATCTAAAGTCAGTGAAAGGATAAACGCCTATTTAATATGTTAGGAGTAATGATAGTGAAATTTTTTAATAATTCACAAAAGATCCTCTTTCAAAAGCATAATAAATGTAAAATTCCATTTCAAGATCGTTCAACTTTTAGATTCAGTTGATACATGATTTAGATTCAGTAATTAAAAATAACATCATTAAGAAGGAAGGAATTTTGAAATTAAGAAAGATAATTAAAGATAAAATTCCAATATACTCGAAGAGCAAATAGATGCAGAGATACTGTGAGCGTAATAAGATTAATGATCTTCTAATAGCAGGAAAATATACTAGAAATTCTATAATATTAAATAATATTTATAGGAAATTTAAAAATTTTATGGTTATTTTAATGTACCGTACTATCCGAACATTAAATATATCTCGACATAAAAATAAATCTGTTGTGATAAGCACAAAACACAACTTGCCGAAAGTAAGAAAGTTATGCCGTGCTCTTACCATGCGATAGTTACCTATAAATTTTTATCACCTGTCTCATCTGTAAAATCTCTATTATTACAATTCAAAATATTCCAATTTAACGCACGGAATAATTACCGGCTCCGAATTTGTTGCCGCTCACAGGCTGCAGCCTTTTTAGCCTGTTTAGTAATGCACCACCAGCTGCAAATTTTCTTTTGCTTTCTCTTACCTCTATATATATATGTTATATATATAGAGAGAGAAAGTATTGGATTCATGTCAAAAATTCGATGTCGAGATTTTGATGGATCTTTGCGTTTTTGAGATCCCCCTGAATCCAAAAAATCTGGTGTGACTGGCGCACAGCGCACGACTTTCTCTTACCTTCGGTAATCGAAAGTTGTGTACTGTGCTTGTCTCACCAGATTTTTTGTGTCGACATGTATTTAGTTGCCGACAGTACGGTACATTCGATTTTCAAGATGTAAAATTTATAAGTATGGAAAAAATATTTATATTTTGTTACCATAGCAACCATAGGAGAAATTCCTATCTTTCCTATGAAGAACAAGAGTAAAGTGGTCTTCAGAAGATTTCAATCACAAAATGAGAATATACATTGTAGAGAATCTAAAAAATAATTGATTTTTGAATTTTAAAAAAAATCGTTGGAGCAAATTTTGAGAAAATCGAAAAAAACTGAAAAAGTGCATCAGTAAAGTACTGATTACTCTTTGGCTGATTTTGTTCAAAAGCTTCGTGTCACGTCCCATGGGGGTGCTTAACTTAAATATAAAATTTCAACTTCCTAGCTCTTTTCGTTCTTGAGATATTTTGTTCACAGACACACACACAGACAGACAGACACACAGACAGACACACAGACAGACAGACCATGTCGCGAAAACCACTTTTTTGGATTCAGGGGACCTCAAAACGTGAAGATCCATCAAAATCTCGACATCGAATTTTTGACATGAATCCAATACTTTCTCTCTATATATATATTACATATATACATAGGTAAGAGAAAGTAAAAGTAGTTTTCGCGACATGTGTCTGTGTGTCTGTGAACAAAATATCTCAAGAACGAAAAGAGCTAGGAGGTTGAAGTTTTATATTTAAGTTAGGCACCCCCATGGGACGTGACACGAAGCTTTTTGAGACAAAATCGACCAAAGAGTACTAGTACTTTACTGATGCACTTTTTCAGTTTTTTTTCGATTTTCTCAAAATTCGCTCCAACGATTTTTTTTTAAATTCAAAAATCAATTATTTTTTAGATTCTCAATAAAATGTATATTCTCATTTTGTGATTGAAATCTTCTGAAGACCACTTTACTTTTGTACTCCATAGAAAAGATAGGAGAAATGGTTGCCATGGTAACAAAATATAAATATTTTCCCATACTTATAAATTTTACATCTTGAAAATCGAATGAACCGTACTGTCGGAAACTAAATATATGTCGACACAAAAAATCTGGTGTGACAAGCACAGTACACAACTTTCGATTACCGAAGGTAAAGAGAAAGTTGTGTGCTGTGCGCCAGTCACACCAGATTTTTATAAAATTATTTGACTAAATTTTACAAATTTCTAATATTCATTGAATCAAATGCTTTGATTAGTTAATAAGAATATTTTAGAATAATAATTAATTGAACATAAATATTCATCGGACTCAGCCCCACTTGGCTTTAAAATTTTGTTTTGTTAAATATTCGTAAAATGTGTATGTTAAAGATTTTATTTTTCGAGGTGAGTGTTATAAGAAAATCTCATGACATACTTGTCAACTAATTATTTTTTTCTCATAGTTAACAATCTTTTTAAGGTGCATAATCATGTAATCAGTAGCAGGAGTCTCCCAAATGGCAATTATTCAATCTCATACCTGATCCTTTCACTTTCTTCGAGGAAACCCCCAAAACATCATTTATAAGGAAAATTAATAAAAAAAAGAGCAAGTGAAATGGGGTTTCCCAATTAAATTGACTTTTATTACTTTCTCTTACCTCTATTATATGTTAATATATAGAGAGAGAAAGTATTGGTTTGTCAAAAATTCGATGTCGAGATTTTGACGGATATACAAGTTTTGAGGTCCCATGAATCAAAAAACGTGGTTTTTGGAAAATGGTCTGTCGGAGGCGTGAAAATAAGCTTTTAAACAAAATCAGCCAAAGAGTACTAGTACTTTACTGATGTACTTTTTCAGTTTTTTCAATTTTCTCAAAAGTCGCTCTAATGATTTTGATTCAAATTCAAAAATCAATTATTTTTTAAAATCTATATTCTCTTTTTGCCATTGAAATCTTTTGAAGACCACTTTACTCTAGTATTTCATAGAAAAGTTAGGAGAAATGGTGGCCATGGTAACAAAAATAGGTACGTGACTCTACTCCAACGGAGGCTTAAAGTTTTATTCGGCATCTAAGGCCATTTAGACCCCATCGCTATTTATTTAAACTGTTTAGTAGCCAATTGAAATAATTTTTTTTTTTCATTTGGGCGAATCCAAGCACAAGAGACGATTGTACTATAAGCCAGGCTTATAAATAAATAATTAATAGTAAATAAGAGAGCCATTGTCCTATTCAAGTTCAAGTTCATGGGAAACCCTTTTATAAGTCATCAAATATTTATTATTCTATATAAACGAATAAAGATATTTGTTTAAGAGAAAAAATTTTTGAATTAATTATATCTATTAAATATGGGATGTTGGTAGATTCAAGGTCAAAAGCAGAAAGAGGGGAATGAATAGTCAATATTTCTAGTAGGAACCGACCGAATATTCGGTTTCGGTTACGGTTTCGGCCAGTTTCGGCCAAAAATCATGGTTTCGGCCGTAGTTTCGGTTTCGGCCAAAAAGTAGCCGAAACTTTCGGCCGGCCGAAACTTGAGTCTTAAAAAAAAGGTCAAATGATTTGCACTTGAAGGAGAAAATTTTTTTGTCTCCCTAAAAAAAAGGTAGGCCTAAAATAATTTTCACGGAGGGGAAAAATTTCAAAAAAAAATATAAATTTTTTTATAGGAAATACAAGTTTCGGTTTCGGTTACGGTTTCGGCCGAAACTAAGTTTGAGGCCGAATATTCGGTTTCGGTTTCGGCTGAAAATCTTGTTTCGGTCGGACCCTAATTTCTAGTAAGTCGTGACATAGTCAAAATGGTGGGAGAGTCGGACTCTTAATATTTATTTCTTACTTTTTTTTTTTACTTTCACTTTCTTATTTAATTCATATTTATCTTTTTAATGGTGCATTTATTAGTGAGTGAAATTTTGTATCAAGCGAGCAACTAAATTTATTTCACCAATTTTAAGGGATGTTTTCTGGCAATCCTCTGAAGGAATATAAACGTATAGCCTACTATAAGAAATCTTCAATGAATAGAATATAAAAAAAAATTTTCCGGACAATATAATTTATTGATTGGTTATGCTACAATATTAAATGTATCCTTGCAAAAAACAATCGTCTTCATCTATGACAAATTTCATATTTAATAAATAGAAAGCGGCCAAGACCTCTACTCATTAAAATTAATATTTCATTATAAAAATTGAGAAAGCAAAATCAAAAGAATAGAAAATCATTAAAATGAGTTGACAAATGAGTAACTACTGTATTTCATGTAACCTCTTGGAAAGGAGCAACTTCTCGTAGGGGAGGATTAGATTGTCCGTGAACAAAATATCTGAAGAAGGAAAAGAGCTAGGAGGTTGAAATTTTATATTTAAGTTAGACACCCACATAGGGCGTGAAAATAAGTTTTTGATCAAAATCGGTTTAGGGGGCACGGGAGCAAAGTGGTTACGCATGTTTTTCCCGATAAGATGGCGTAGTGTGTCATAAAAAGTATGCCCAAAAATCAAGTAATTCAAAAATTTGCCAAGAGATGTCAGAATGGTAGCTAATAATATTTAATGCATTTGGTTGATTTTCATTGATCTTTTAACAATAAATACTTTATAAATGTTATTAAATATTATGTATATTTTATAAAAGCATAAAAATATATAAATATGGGCCAGATATAGGCAATACTATATCGTCTGTTAGACTAGCCTGTCATCTATTGCAAGAATGCTGAACTATTTCGATTACCGAAGATAAGAGAAAGTTGTGTGCTGTACGACCAGTCATACCAGATTTTCCTAATAGTGTTTCTTAAGTACCTGTTGTTTAATCCTAAACCTTTTCATTAGTGCCACACTGCGTTCCTTATAAATTCAAGAATTAATTATCTTCCATATTTTGATAAATGTATGGTTTTATATACAATAGCATTCATTAGAATGTATCCACCATTATTATAATGAAACTAGTCAATGAATTGCCAAAGTTAATTTTCCGGTAGGGAAGAATGAGGGTACGAAGTATAAAAAAAATGTTATCTACCGGTATGTCTCTTGAAATAATATTTCGAATACGCCTGTAGATAGGCCACCACCATAATATATTTTTTGCTAGAGTTAACGATGCTTGAAATGTGAGGAGCAATTGAAGTTAAATAATTTTAGAGTGATAATATCTAGATGAAAGAGGTGATTATAAGGAAAGATGAGGTTTAGTTGGTTGTATATACAGTATATCTTTAACTGTGGTTACTTGTCTATTTTTCCGAGATGGCGAACCTCAAAGAATATTTTTTTTTTTTTTTTTTGAAGAAATCTTGCAATTTCAGTCTTCATTAAGCATGATGGCTTGAAATGTATATTAATTACATCAACAACAGAACGATTTGGAAGTTAAATAAATAAATAAGTTTTAGAGAATAAAATTTCTAACAACGTTTAAAATTTTAACTCTATATTTCTCTCTCTAAATATTTTTTTGGAATTTTTGTAGAAGGGTGAGGGGTGGGTTGCACTCCCAAAATTTCCCCTTACCCCATGGCTATAATTAAAATTATTCAAGAAAAAAATTAATAAAAACTTTCTCGACAGTAAATCTACATTTTTTTGAAGGGTAGTATTCCCCAAGGATACATGTCATTTATTTCGAAAGAGCAAATAATTCATGATAAAATAAATATTAATTTTTTTTATCTAAGTAATTGGTTTGTCTAACCATATATGAAATATAAGTTTACTTTGCGCAGAAAAATATTTTATTTTTTACTCCCTTATTTAAAAATAAGACTAGTAAGGCCATTTAGACTTAACAATATATTGGTATAAAATAAGTAAGTAAAATATCTTTCTGGTAACTGAATTCTAAAAACAACTCGTATGCCATTGTGCTTATTTCATTATCCAGGGGGGAGTTTTTTCATCCCTCTTTATCATAGGCGCCGGAACTGGGGGGGCAAGGGTACATTGCCCCCCCTGGCATCCTACAGGGGGTGGGGCAGAGGGGGGGCAAAATTTCTTCTTTTATTTCATTTATTATTAAAAATGATATATTTTTACTTTTGAAAAATAAAATCTTCTAAATTAAAAGAGTAAGAAATTCATTTTTTTCTAAATTTTTTCCAAAAATTTTTGAAAAATCACTACCAAATTTTTTAAAATTTTAATTTTATTAAAATTGTGATTTTATTTAAAATTTTTAAAGTTTTATAGTAGATTTGTTTTTGTTTTATACTATTTAAACATATTAAATTATTTTAATTTTCTAAAAAATTTTTTTGCCCCCCTGATTCAAATTCGTTCCGGCGCCCCTGCTCTTTATAAATAAAATGATAGAGAAATAATCATATATCATGTGAGTATAAATTAGTTCCAGATGAAGGATATTATCTCGTAAGAAATTGAAGTTTTTCTATATTTATCAGTGAGTAGGCTATATAAAATTTTGAAATAATCAGTGACATAATATTTGAATCACCTGTTTAAAAAAAAATAAATAAATTAAATAAATAGTGTTAATTGGTTGACAGAAAAGTCTTTCAGAGAATTCGCAGAACAAAATAGTTAACAAGGTTATAATTTTATAATAATTGTAATCAGTGACGTCACTTTTGTTGGGTGCAGTGCAGGATTACCCTTTAGGCGGAGTAGGCGATCGCTTATGGGCCCCAGACCCGTAATGATAGATTTTATTTTTTTTAAACTATTTTTCGGCATCTGAGGCCATTTAGAACCCGTCCTTATTTATTAAATTTTATTTAAATTGATTGGTAGCCAATTGATTTTTCTCTCGGATGCAAACCCGCGACCCCTAAAAAAGTAAAAGTGGTAAGCATCGCAGGGGAGTAATTAATGCCCAGTTGCACCAACTAGTCTGAGATCTTGACTTGGTCAAGTCCGTCTTGAACTCAAGTCTCAGCTTGAGATTTAAAACGTTGCACCAATGAATCTTCAAATGATCTTACCCAAGCTGCCTTTAAGAAAAAACAACATCTGGCAACCTCGCATTTTTGTTACAAATTAGCCACTAGGCGGCACTGCAGGACAACAAAAAACATATTTGCTAACCAAAATCTGACCAAAATAAAAATAAATAAATAAATAATCAGCTTAATCTGTTTTATCAAATTCTGTCAACAAAAAAATATTAACAAATTTTAATAAGTGAAGTATTTCTAGGTCCTCCCTCATTGGGGAATAAAAAAGAGAAAAATTTTCATAATATATTTTTCTAGACAAACTATTGAATGAAATGGTACAAAAAAACACAAACAAATTGTAAGTTAATCTACAGTATTTTTTTTTTTTTAATTTAAAATAAATAAATTTACTTACCTTTTGTTTGACGTTTTTCTGCCACTTCAATTCAATCAACTTTTAAATCTATTATTTTTAATATCTATTTAAAATATTTAATATAATATATTATATTTTTAATAATGGGTTTATTTAATTAATAAACAAATTAATAATTTAATTTAGGCTAATATTTTAATTTAATTTAATACATTAATAAATTTAACAATTTAATATATAAAATCATATTGAATTTTGACAGATATATTTTGAAAATACGAGGTTATGTTCAAAACCTTCTCTGTCAATTATAACATTATGCAAACATCAAAATCTTCACCTCCGATCAGCTCCATCCACACCTATATTCACGTTTTCTATTAATATCTTGAAGTAAAAACCAATTTATAGGGATTAAAAACAGTTTAAACTTTTACACACCGTCTATGCTTCAACAAATTTTATTTCGAATTTTTTATATATAATATAAATATACCTGGTAAATTTTTTAAAAATTCTTGACAGGCAGTATGAAAATATAATTTTTTTTTAAATAATAACAATAAGATTGATTAATTAAAAAAAAAATATATATATTCTAAGGGATTATATAGATAGTTGAATAGATAAAATGTCACAATTCTCCTTTTAGGTTACGAATTCAGGCTGAGAGGGACTTAAGTCGCCAAATTTGACTACTTGAGATGTAAGCTCAAAATCAGGACTTAAGTTCGTATTAAATCTTGGTGCAACACTCTAAGTTCAAATGTAAGATGTAAGACGATCTTGAGACTTGAGATATGTTGGTGCAACTGGGCATAAGTATATGTAATTATTTTTCAGAGGGGGGAGGGGTCCTAACTCATTTTCGAAGATTAACCCCACCTCCTTTATAAATATGTTTATAATTTAAAATTATATATGCTCAGGGACGCACATCTTGTGGGTACGTGGATGGCGACCATGAGCTGACCCTTTAGCTGGGACTGACAGTACTTCTATTCTTTGCATGTCAGTCTCTTTCCTTCTATATTTTGAACAGGTATCAGACCGTGCGACGGGCCGGCCTGTTCTTTTCCTTCGCGGGAATAATCAGGCGAAGAATGAAGAAGAAGATATTTTAAAATTATGTTTTATTGAATGGGAAATTCTTTATAAAAATTTTTTAAATGTTTATAAATTTCGATTTTTCTACTAGCTCCGTGAAGAAATTTTGATTTTTTTTTTTTTTTTTTGGGGGGGGAGAAATTTCGACTGCCTAAGGGCCTCCATCTTGTTTAATCCGGCACTGGTTGGGTGGTTAAAAACTCACAGGGTATCGAATCAGGAAGAGATTAAACATGAATTATTAGCAAATTTTAATATTATAAAAAACTTGGTTATATGTTTTTCATAATTACTTCATGGACCAACACATGATACATACCAGTATAATTTTTTATTTAATATTATATTAATAATAATATTCAATTATAATCAATCACAACAAATCCCACTTTCCCCATTTTTAATAAGATATTTTTTGATTTTTAATAACAAAATTCCAGATTCTGATTATTATAGTTGGAAATTCTCTGCCTGGAGGTTTCGCATATCAGGTCAAATTACGCCACCGGATGCCTTATAAAGTCAAAAAAAAAAGTGAAGTTTTGAATTGTTTTTGCAATACTTGGTCATCGTATTATAAACATTATTTAAATAGAAATAAATCGTTAAGGAACAATTGCATTTTTCCAAGTGATTCCCATTGATTATGAAATATTTATTTTTAAAATAAATCCCATTCTTACGTACAATTCTGGAAATTATTTGTTGTCCTTTGTCGTCTCTGTGGGATGCATTTAGGTCAATCCTTGATGGGAGTTGAGTTGATTCTTCTCTCTGGTCGACGGACGTTAGAGAGCCAAAGAAGGAGGAGATTTAGAGGGGAGGAAGATATAAAGGAGTGGACGATATGAATTGAGTCAGTCCTCAAGTCACAAACCTCACAAGATTTTCACCGGAAGAGATGGCAATCACCAACTCGTATCTGTTCCTCTTTGGGATTCTACTCACCGGTAATTATTTATTTATTTTTTCCTAATTAACTAACCGATATTTATATTTATTTACGTAACAAATCAATATTTGCAACTACCTTGTAGGTGTCTTGAATATTTATTTAAAATTTTATTTTGTATTCTATAAACGAACGAAAATTCACTCCCTTTAAATTTCAAGGTTGAAAAAAGATATTAGAAAAAAAAAATTTTATAGAAGAAAACGATGAAGGGTTGCTTTTTACTATGACTTTTATTTTAAATTCTACATATAAATTTTCTTAATTGAATCTTAACTTATTTCGATGATGTAAAATAATAAGCACAGGTCTTGTTTTATGAATTAAGGAGCAATTTGAATAAGTTTTTTTAAAATTATTTTTACTTTTTATGAATTTAAATAAATATATGGTTGAGTGTAAATAGTCTTTCGAAATTCAAATATTTGCCTTTTTGTATCCCTAGTCTAGAAATAACCTTAGTATTTTTGTGTAGTAAAAATTAGTAGTCGAAAATATAGGAAATGAATTTAAAAAAAATCTTGGTGTGATGATCGCACAGCACACAACTTTCTCTTACCTTGGGTAATCGAAAGTTGTGTTCTGTGTTTGTCACACCAGATTTTTCGTGTCGACATATATTTAGTTTCCGCCAACATATTAAAATTCAAGATGTAAAATTTATAAGTATGAGAAAATATTTATATTTTGTTACCATGGCAACCATTTCTCCTATCTTCTCTATGAAGTACAAGAGTAAAGTGGTCTTCAGAAGATTTCAATGACAAAATGAGAATATACATTTGAAAGAGCATCTAAAAAATAATTGATTTTTGAATTTTAATCAAAATCGTTAGAGCGAATTTTGAGAAAATCTAAAAAACTGAAAAAGTACATCAGTAAAGTACTAGTACTCTTTGGCCGATTTTGATTAAAAGGGTGTGTTAACTTCTATATGTGAAATTTCAGCCCTCACAGCTCCAATTTCTTCTTCATGCTTAAAAGTGAACACACACACACACAAACAGACCATGTCGCGAAAACCACTTTTTTGGATTCAGGGGACCTCTAAACTTGTATATCCATCAAAATCTCGACATCGAATTTTTGACATGAATTCAATACTTTCTCTCTCTCTATATATAATATTAACATATATATATATATAGAGGTAAGAGAAAGCATTAAAGATTCGACAAGTATGCAAGTTTGTAATCATTCCACCCCAATCAATATTCCTCGCCTTATTACACACCGTCTGAAAATTTCTATCTGGCAGGTAACCAAATTTAATAAATAATTTCAGTTTCAAAAATTATTCTCGCATGATTTCTTATAGATCAAATAAATGAAGTATAGATCCACTACTAGGTGACACTGAACACTAGAAAATAGAAAAGAAAAGAAAACTTAATAAAAAGTAGCTATTTTTCTAATTAAGTCGTTATGAGATATATTTGAAATATATATACAAATCAAATTTTTAAGTATTAGATTTTAAAATTTTATATTAAAAAATACAATCTTTTTCCAAAA
>JAKCPI010027248.1:0-48368 GCA_023213315.1 Euborellia annulipes
TTAATATATTGAAAGATAATTCGAATTTTTTGTTAGATTATGTAATACTCAAGTATCTTTGTTATTGAGTGTATTAAAAAAAAAAATTTTTTTCATCAAATTAAAAAAAATGCTATTCCTCGAGTGGCGTAGCGAGGGGGAGCAAGGGGGGTCATCATGCCCCAGGCGCTACTTTCACAAAGGGGCGCCAAATGGTCCGCAAAACAAAAAATTGCTGGATAATTTTTATTTTTATTATAATTGCTGGATTATCATAATTATACATTTCAAAATCTAGTTCTTGTTTTCTCAACTAGGAATTTTTTTGTCTCCAGAATTTAAAGCCTAACTTGAGCCTATGACTTTATTTTACTTTATTTATTTATTAATTTGCGCGATATTATTTTCCCCCATTTTTCGAATGGGGGGGGGGCCTAAAAGGTATTGCGCCCCGGGCGTGAGTTAATCTCACTACGCCACTGCTATTCCTCCACCTTAACTGGTAACAATGTCTTCACGGATATTCACAAACAAATTTTATTTTTAACTTATAAAATATTTGGGTAGATAAAGGAAAGAAAGAAATAAATATTTCAATTGATTTCTTAAAAATACCAAAGGAGAATTCAATTTCAATTTTGTTTCTTTAAATTTTACTAAAATGTCAAACACAAGAGCTAAGACGGAATTTTTATTTTAAAAAATACGATTGAAAAAAAAGTTTAGTATTGCTGTTACAAAAAAAAAGGCCTTTAGATAAAACAGCCCTTGTTAATTGTTAGAATTTAGGTTATAGTTATTCACAAGTAAAAAAGTGATCGTATTTATATCACAACAAACAAACCATTTGTACTTTTTTTTTTTTTTTATTGAAACCATCTTTCAACAACTGGCTGAGAAGGAGGCGCTTTCTCTATCTTACTTGTTAGATGCAGTAATCCAGGTAGCAGTTCTCTTTAATGCCTCCAGATAATTTTTATATTAACTATCTTGGGTGGATGAAGAGAACCGCCACCAGGATTGTTGTCAGTTCTCTGAAGAGCGTTGCTAGATGAAATTCGATTTTATATTTCTTCTTGGGTTTTTTTTTTTTTTTTATATTTACAAAAGATTAATTTTTAATTTAAATTAGATCATTTCTGGCATTATTTTAATCAAAACATAAATGGCGATTCAAAGTGGGCATGAGCCACCAGTAAAATTACAAAATTAAAACAAATTATTAAATTTGTTAAAATGACTATAATAGTGAAATAATTGAATAAATATTGATTATAGCCTAATATATATTTTATAAATATTAACAATTCAAAGCTAAATATTATAGACAAGGCTGGTTGCCGACCTCTAATAGAGATGACTCTAAAGATGGGGTGAAAGAATCTTCAACAGAGGAAAAATGAAACATTACTGCCCCTTTAATTTCTCACAATCTCACTGTTATAAAAAATTATTAATTAGAAAAAAAAAATTTGATTCTCAAAAGAAAAAAATAAGTAAACACTACTACTGATTCAAATAAAATGGGACATTTAATTTCCATTAAAGTCGCAAAGAAAACTTTCAAGTGTCAAAGGAATATTTTTTTTATTTTAACGTGTATCATAAGTTCGCCATCGTTGACCCAGGAAATATTTTACGGTTTATTTAAATATCAACTATCCATTTAGAAACTTTCCCTTTATTCAAAAAAAATTTAAAAAGTACTTCAGTAAAGTACTTTTTGGCCGATTTTGTTCAAAAGCTTACTTTCACGCCTTAGGAGGGTGCCTAACTTAAATATAAAATTTCAAACTCGTAGCTTATTTCCTTCAAGCTTAAAAATGTCCACAAACACACACACAGACCAATTTGCGAGACCCACTTTTTTGGACTCAGGAGACCTCAAAACATGTATTTCCATCAAAATCTCGATATTGAATTATTGACATTATCGCAATACTTTCTATATATTTCATCTACATATATAGGTAAGAGAAAGTAAAAATTTCTAAGCTCGTTGATTTTTTCTGTAAATTTGACATTTTTTTATTCTTCAGAATTTTTTTTAATTTCAACTCAAGTTTTTTGCTTAGCATTCCAAAAAATTCTCAAATGGATAGATGATACATAAAAAAAATTGGTAATCGTCTCAATTCTCCCCCCCCCCTTCCCCAGTGGCGCTTATATAAACACATATAGACAATTTTGAGGGAATCCTTTTTTTGAAGCCTTAAAACGTGTATTTTCATCAAAATCTCGACGATCCCAGTACTTTCTCTAAATATATTAACATATAAATAGGCAAGAGAAATAAAAAAATATTTCATTTTAACTCACGTCTTAAAAGAGGAAACATTTAGGAGTGGTCCTGGCAAAAAAAAATTAAATATAGTATAAGTATCTGATGTAATTAGAAAGTGAATTTCCTGATGTTTATTCATCTTAACTTCATGATTCCTAAAAGGCAACGAAAATAAAATATACATATCTATTAGTATCAATGCTCGCTCGTAATTTGACCTTAATTTCATTTAGAAAGAAGAAATCAGGAAACAAACTAATTCATAATTTTGTTATACCCTATTTCTTAGGGTTGAGGTATTTAAGTGTCAATAATTCAATTCTCCTACTGAATAATAAAATGATTTCAAATTATATTACCTAACAATATAGAGGGAGTTTAAAATATTTTAGATGCCGAAAAAAACTTGTTTTCTAATACACAGTAAATTATATAATTCCGAAATTGTTTTCTTCCAAATTTACTTAAATTAGTTAGTAGCAAAGAAAAACAAGCTTCGCCAAGGAATAAAAAATGTATTATATTTATACTATATATGGACCCTGTTACGCATTAGTGTGTCAAGCGCCAGCTACCGAGTTTTGAGAAAATTAACATTAAAGTTTTTTGTCTACATTGGATTATATTAATATACAGGTCTATATAATTTTTTTTTTTGTCAATTGTGCAAATAACATTAAATATAAATTTTTTAAGGACATATTTCATAAAAAAATACTATTAGCATTTGAAACAATATTCCGTGCTTAACTCAATTTAAATTTTTTTGGCGCTTGACACACTATTGCATAACAGGGTCCATATATAGTATACAGTTTCTTAAATTGTGGATCGTGGATATTCAAATTATTGCATTTGTATACAAACATTTACATCTCATCCTGCCCCCCTCTAGGCCAGGGCTTCTTAAAGTAGCATGGACCATGGATTACCCGCAGGGGAGCCGCGAAGTGTCCCAAATGTAACAACACATTCATTAATCAAAACATAATAACCGTGTTTATTTTATTTTTTTTTCAGGCTTTTACTGTTAACATTAGTTAACATTAGTAGATGACTAATTGACTAATAAGTATGAGTATACAAAATTTAAAATAATTATAAAGTTTTGTAACCAATCTGAATTAAAAAAAAAAAAAAAAAAAAACAGGGGGGCTGTGAGATATTGATTCCAATGGGACCAAAAAGTTTAAGAAGCACTGCTCTAGGCCACTGGTGAACCTTGATAGGTCTAAAGACTGGTCAGAGGCGAATATAGATTATATTAGCAGGGAAAGATAAAAGGAAATTCTTTGATATTCGACGACGTCACTGGCACCTTGAGTAACAATATTTATTTACATAGCATGTCTTAGAAAAAAATTTTCCTTGACACTTACTTAACAAAGAAGATTCAAGTGTATTGACAAATTTTTTTTGATCATCTACATATTCATTAAATATGTATGAGGACATTCATTTGTTTATATTTTAATGAATGTAAAGAAAGATTTAATTCTAAATAAGTGTAAATAGACAAAAACCAAATAATATATTCCTATTCAATAAGGGCCGTTGTGATGAAAAATTTAAACTTTTTTAGCTATAAAAAAGTAAAAAATATATAAATTATTTCAAGTTTATAAAAATTTAAAATAATTTTGCGAAGACTTTTCAGGTAATTTAACTCTTCTCTTCTAAAATGTAAATGCGAAATAATCTAACATTTTAAACATTTATAAATGAATTTATGTGCTCCATACAGACTTAATTGGATATCTCCAGGGCTGTATTTCTAAATAGGCTAAGAAACTAATATTTTATAAAATGAAATTCACTTTTTTTCCTAATTGGTAATTCAGTTAAATTATGTCTATGTAGCTAAGGGGCCCACATCTCGTGGGTACGTGAATGGCAACCACGAGCTGCCCGAGCTGGGACAGACAATCCTTCTTTTCTTTATATGTCTGTCTCTTCCTTCTATATTAGGTATTGAGTTCAAATCCCCTTCGAAATCACCCCTCTCCAAAAATATAAATAAAAAAGATGGTTAAAATTTTAAACTCTTATTATTAAAAATATTTTATATTCCTGAGAGGTGAAAGGGGGGGGGGGAGGTAATCATCGGATCCCCCTCCCCGAAAAAAAATTTTCTGGCTCCAGTTCTTTTTATAAAGTTAAAAAAAAAATCTTTACTTACACCTAAAGTTAAGCAACTTCCACAAATAAAAATATTACTAATTAAATTTGTTTTATGAAATGTTGGAAAAATTTACTTGGAAAATAAATGGCATAGGCCTATATACTTTCTCAATATACCGGAATATTACATATATAGGTAAGAAAAAAAATTGTTAAAATAACAAATTACATCAAAATGTATTATTACGCCTAAAGATATGCAGCACTCTACTCTTTAAATCGTAAAAAAAAAACATAGATAGGCTTGAATTGAGTTGAGAATAATTTACTTTCTCTCATTTATAAAGAAAATTATTTTTCGTATATATAAAAGATCTTATTTGGAAAATTTGTTCAGAACTTATTCCCCCCCCCCCCCACCTTCATACAATGAGTATTAGTTGTGTAAGCGGTTTCATAAGATCCATCGGACTATTTGATAATTTTCCAATTTTACATTTAAAATTAGAAAACAAAGAAAAAGAGTTTTCAATTCATAATAACAACTTTATATAAATGTTTTTTAATACTCGAGTCAGATTGTCAACCCAGCCGAAGTAAAAAAAAAAATATGACGTTTATATAAAATCAAACAATTGAAGAGATAAAAAAATTTCAATTAGAATACTAAATAAAGTATATTGTAAACACTTACTGGAATGTATAAATAATAATATAAAATAGGCGCTTTTTATATAATAATAAAAAATTAATCTTCTTCCTTTTATTTTTGCAATTAAAACTTTGAGTATGAAGAAATGTGAAGCTGTCCATATTTTTAACATACATAATCATTTAGAGTACTGGAGCTCCACAGAACACTTGTGTTCCGTGAGCTTTTTGCAAGTAGTCCGCGAAATTATGAAAAATAAATATTTCATAACCAAAAATGGAATTAATAACTAAATTTTTTGAAGATGGTCTTTAGGATGTTCAATTTAATTATAAGGACCGTCGGCCAAAAAATAAATACTTTTGCGATTTATCTGTTTATTTGTAAATATTTCGACCCCAGTGATATGGAATCATCTTCAGTACAATCAACAGATGTTTTTGCAAATCTTTACTTTCTCCAGGGGCGTATATAAGGGGAGAGGGCCGACGAGGCCCGCCCCCCCCCCGAAATTTTCCAAATGCATATACATATATAGGGACACAGAGACAATAATGGGTCTCGCCCCCCCCCCCCTTCCGAAATGGTTGCTCGGCCCCGCAGCACGAAAATTTTGGTTCCGCAAAAGAGGAAATGTTCCGCGGGCGGCAAAATTTTTAAAACTTTGGTTCCGCAAAAAAAAATTTTTCGCAGAAAAGTTTTTGAGTTCAGGCCCCCTCCACGAAAAAAAATTTCTATATACGCCCCTGACT
Organism: Euborellia annulipes; assembly: GCA_023213315.1. NCBI lineage: Eukaryota > Metazoa > Arthropoda > Insecta > Dermaptera > Anisolabididae > Euborellia > Euborellia annulipes. The sequence continues at coordinate 5,789 of JAKCPI010027248.1, forward strand.
TTCTCCCATCCAATATGATTGACAAAATAGCTGAGCATTCCATGAATGCAATTTTTATAAACATTATAAAAATAGAATGTATAATATTAGGTCTGTTCGTTTCGCTTGCCATTGCAGTATAATTTATACATTTTGCCCTGCATTCTGTTCATTTCATATTTAGCACGCTAGGCCCACGCAAAGCTTGCCCTTTTTGACCAAAGATAGCGTTCACTTTTTACCATGGCAAGTGAAACGAACAAACCTATTAAAGAAAAATTTTTTAAATCTTATTCATTTTACAATAACAATAAAATTGGTTTAATAAAAATTATTTTAGTAAAAATCAGTTGATTTAAATATTTAAAAAAAAAAAATTAGTATATTTAACAAATAAACAATTTTATTAATACAACTTACCCCAATCCTTTTGGCTATTGGACCATCGAGAGTGGACTCTCTACTGGAAGGAGGTTCTCTGCTACATTCACTGGTATTTCCTTCATCATCATCTTCTGATCTTGTGGCACCAACTCCGGATGAGTTATCTCTACTTCCAGCAGGAATTGGCCTTGATGTCTTTTGAATAAGGAATGCAGGTCTTCGACTTTTTACACCTGGACCAATCGGTCGTCGACCCAAACTATAAAAATAAAGCATAAAGATAATATTTGAAGGAGGTAGCCTATATAGCTGAATGTTGATATTCAAATAGATAGAAAGATAGCAAAGCAGCTAGATTATATTTCAATTTATTATCAAACCAGAGCCGACGTTTCGGTCGCATATGGGACCATCTTCAGGGCTACAAATGATGTAGAAATAAACATTTTACAGATAACAATTACATATGATTTTCATTTTTTGTTTTGGTAATTATAAATATAAAACAAAAAATGAAAATCATATGTAATTGTTATGTGTAAAATGTTTATTTCTTCATCATTTGTAGCCCTGAAGATGGTTCCATGAGCGACCGAAACGTCGGCCCTGGTTTAATAATAAATTGAAATATAAACTAGCTGCTTTGCTCATTCTTTCTACTTATTTGAAAGATAATATTAAAAAATGTTAATTAATTTAAATTTATTTTTAGGAAATAATATAAATAAATACCTTCTTCGTTTAAGAAGGCCAAAATACACTTTGGAGTCAAATTCTTCCTGATCATCATCAACGCGAGTATATTCTAGAAATAGAAAAATAAACTTATTTTAGAAATATCTTTTTAAACGAGATGCAAAATAAATTTAATATAAAAAATTATAAATTAAGATGAGAATTGCGAGATTTAAAGTAAAATAAAAGGGTTCGCATCACGTCCAAGGGCGAAAAAATTTATCTCAATTGAATTGGATACCAATCATTTGAAATAGGGACGGTGGGCGGTGGGGACGGTGTCTATAATCGCCTCCGATGCCGAAAAAGACTTAATCATTATTATTTTTTTATTTCTTTTAAGGTGTTTTCGGCATCCAATGCCATTTATACACCATTCCTATTTATTTCAAATAATTGATAGTCAATTCAATTTAAATTTTAACTAGCTGCAATCTCATAATTCCTAGCTTAATTTATGAATTATTATTTACCTTCTATTTCAGTGAATGTACCTAAAATGTCTTCGACATTGTTATTGTTGGCAGTGGTAGCTGCAGTTGCAACTGTTATCTCAGCTTCAACAGGATCAGAATGCATTGGACATGTCATATCATTTCCATTGCTATTCAATATTAAACTAACATTACGTCCTAAGGTTTCTAGTTTGTCATCATCACTACATTCAAGTGGTTGTGGACTTGAGCACAATGAATGATTACTGTCCGTAACGGCGGTATTGTGTCTCCTATTTCCCTCAATACCGTCATCATCGTCTACTTCATCTATATAAGTATTGTTTCCATTTGAAATTTCAATAGGGTTAGACCTCACTCGAAGGGATTCGGGTTCATTTGAATTTGTGAGATCTTCAGCTGGGGAATTACTTCCACTACTAACTGTTGTGTCCATGTGCACCACTTGAAGTGTTGAAGTGTTGGTGGATGTTGATGTTGTTTTAAAAGTAGTCTGGGCCGCAGTTTCAGTTTGTGTTGTGCTATCTACAAGATGAGGCCTAAGATGCCTGAGATCAATTTCTGAAGAGGAAACCTAAAAACAAAATTAAACTGATTTTAGAAATATCTTTGAACTAAAATGAGTGCGATCAACATTTAGCACTCAATTAAGAAAATACCATATATATAGGCTAATTGTGCACTCACGGTAACGTATCAGATAAGGAATATTTTTATTTTTTTCTAAATTTAAATTTCACGACCGTAGGCTCTAGTTTAAACAGTGTATTTTTTTTTTTTTTTTTAAACATTCACACATTTTTCTCATTCACACTCACACTCCACACACGTTCACACAGTCTTTTCGGCAACTTAGGCCATATAAGACTCTTGACGATAACCGTTGTAATATGATATTATCTATTGTGGGTTCAGGCATTTCTATTTAAGCCATCTGGTATCCAAATGGCTTAAATAAAATCATCGGACTGCCTGGGTCCGAACCCGCGACGTTTGGTATAGGAGGTAGGCACGCTACCTACTACGCCACACCCGGGGGTGTATTATGTTTCAAGTTTGTATTTGTGATATAATCACTAAGAAAAAAAATAAACCTCAATAAAAATTAGTTTATTTTCCCTAGTATATATTATTTTTTATTTTTCTTAAATATATTCTCTCCCATTACTTTTTTTGTTATGCTGGTTTTTAATCTTTTTTGAATATTAAAACAATAAATTTATTTGATCATTTGTTAAAAAATGATTAATGATAATGATATTAATAAAAAAAATTTATTAATCCTACTTTTATATTATTTGAAATTTTTGCTAAAATGTACTAGGAAAAAAATAAACCAATTTGAATATGTAATCAGTTCTATGCGAGCTCTGCTGTTTTTCCACGAGAAAAATCCATTAGGGAATTGGCCATTTGAGTTGCCTACCTTCCAGGGAGCAAGTAACTTTCGATAAACGAATAAACGGGGAAATAAAAAAAAATGTACTTAATCGTTGCTTGTGTTTTAATAAATAAATTAAGAACTGATTGATAACTTTGTTGAGTTTGATGACTGTAGATGGACAATTAGAAGAGAAGGACGGAAATCCTCTTGGAAAAACAGCAGCCAGGTGAAATAAAAAATGTTATATTCTGTCGCCGACGTTTCGAGATCTAGTCGCACTCATCTTCAGGTCACGCAGATGAGTGCGACTGGTGGCTCTTGAAACGTCAGCGACAGAAAATATAACGTTTTTTATTTCACCTAGCTGCTGTTTTCCCAAGAGGATTCTCGTCCAAAATAAATTAAGAACTTTTTAATATTTATAATTTTATTTTTCGCACGGGCAGCATTTTTAAAAATTTCTGGGACGGGGATGTTCTATTTTTTCAAATAAATTCCGAGACCACTTTGTTCTTTTTGTATAAAAAAAAAAAAGATGATCATACTTTTCTTTCTCTAAATGGGGATCTTTCTGGAAGAGATGAGGAAGTTGCTCCATGTTGTGTTTTACGTTGCCGGTGAGAAGATCTTTTATGCCTCGATACGCCGCATGAAGGAAAGGAAGTCCTTTGAGAAGAATTGATTTCAGATTTCTGAAAGAATTTTTAAACACAGTTATTATTGAAAAGTATTAAAATAGCTTATTAAAATATTAATTAATTAGGGTTCTAATTTTGTGTTTAGAAATAGAATTAGAATTTTGCTGATATATTTTTATTAAAAAAAAAAAAACATATTTAACATTTGGAACCCATTTAATTCTTGACAAAAGTGAGGTTGGTTGGGGTCAAAAAGCAGATATAAATTCATTTACATCTTTATAGATTGTAAAGTAATAATGTATAATAAATAAATTTAGATGTTTGAGTAAAAAAGAATAATTCAGAATGCTAGATATACAATAAAGTAAAACAATAAGTTCTATAATTCAACGTTCAATTCTGAGGGGTAATAAATTTTAACTTACACAGAGATCCGCCCAGCCACAGGGTGAATCTGGTGTTGTTGAAATATGTTCAGGCGAAGTAGGCGTGCTGGCAGCCGTGCTCGAGACACGTCTTTTGTTTAATTTGGAAATTTTGAATAAATGATGTTGAATTGCATATTCCTTCTCTCGCCTAAATTAGAATTATTTAATAAATTAAATTTACTATTTTATTTTTATAAAATATCAATAATAAAAAACTAGAGGTTACTAACTTTATTAGTTGTTTTTCCCACGCTAGTACTTGGCTAAGTTTACTTTTCATTTCTTGATCTAGTCTGTTCAAACGATTATATTCATCTTGTTTTTTCTTTTCCCAAAATTTCTTTTCTTTCTCCCAAGTTTTAATTCTTTCTTTAAAAGCCGATTCTTGACCTTGCAGCTAAAATAAATAAAAATAAATCTTATAGGTAACCTTAACAAATTAAATTGAAATTAAGGTTTAAAATATGATTCTAACTTTTTTTAATAAAATTATACCTCAAAAGAAGTAGGGAAATGAATTTTAAATAACATGATAAGAACTTTTTTATAATATTTTTGATAGAATTTTTTTAACTAATGCTTGTTAAACAAAAGTGAGGAAATATTATATTTTCACTAATTAAAAAGTTTTGTGAGATTTTATCATAGGTGAAAACATTTCCTCAATTTTTTTTTTATAAGCCACTTATTTTGGAATATAAATCATTCACAAGTTTAATTTTTTGACTCTTCTAAATTAAAAATAATCTTTCCATATTAGACAGTAAAATTGCTGTACATTATTTCATATGAAATTGGTTTTTTGGAAGGTAGCCAACCCAATTCTCTAATGGATTTTTTAATTGAATTCAGATCTTCTAAAACAACTATGACCAAACAAAATTCTCACCAACGTGAGAATCAAAATATTTAGACTTTTTGAGGCATCTGAGGTCATTTAGACTTCTATTTTATAATTCTAATTTAATTGGTAGTCAAAAATATAATAATAATAATAACAATTTATTGATATTATCATATAACATTAAATACATAAGTAAATGTTATTTCTAGCTTCTTCTTGGCTTCAAATATACAATTTTCGATCCAAGATGGCAGGCTTGATGGGCGGCAGACTCCTTCTCTTCCAAATATATTTGAGGGGAAAAAAGTTTAAAAAACCTCTTCTTTTTTTTTTTTTAATTTATTAAAAAATTAAGAAAGGGGGAGTCAAAAATATAAAAATGTGTAAATTTAAATTCAATAGTAATAATAAATTTAGTTGGAACTTTTTGGAAAATGTTAGGTTTAGGTAATAAAATTTCAATTAAAAAAAAAAAATAATAATTATGTCTCATTCTCACTTAAACCAGAAGCAATGCATGATAGATGACGAGTGTTTATTACCAAATCCTATCGGGAAACGGCAAGTGTTGTGGTGGTCCACAATCTGCCCAGGAGAAGGCCCGAAGAATTGGCCGAATCGTCAACATAAATAAATTGACTGTTTTTATTGGCTGTCTTATATCTTTCTAGAAATATGTATGTTTGGTAACTTGTCTTGATATCATTTTATTTTAAGCCAGTATCTCCTGTATCTTATTATAAAAATAAATAAAAAAAAAAATAGGTGTGGGTTTTTTATCTTTGACGTTGTTAACCACTTATAGCCAATATACGCGGTATATAAATGTTCAATTATTTATTTTAATAATTTTTTTGTTAGATCTTTTAATAGACTATATAAAAATAAGGTAAGAACTATAAAGGCCACAAAAAGAAAACAGTGCCTCGGGTTGGACATTATGTTTTTCAAGTAATTTTTCATAGAAAATAGAGCAATTTTTTTAAAGTTTTTTCGGCATCTTAGGCCATTTAGAATTTAAATTAACTTATTATTAATTACGCTATATATGTACTGGTATATTTTAAAGCAGTGCTTCTAAAAGTAAAGGGCCGCGGCTCCCTAGGGGCCATGGATTACCTGAAGGGGGGTCGCGAAGAAGTATAAATATAAATGTAACAAATAAATTATTATTAATAAATAAGTTTAAATACTTGGATTAATAATTATAAAATTTCGTTAATGTATTGAAATGTTGATAATATATTTTCAACTGCTTATAATATAGATTATTGATTTCATGCGTTAATTAAATATATTATAAACATAATCATGTCTATTCTCTAAAAACAGACGATAAAATTCAAAATAAACAAATGGGTGTTAAAAAGTAATGTAGAAACATCAGCGTTAAAAAATGCTATTCTCTAAACAAAGTTAACATGTTGCTTTTATTTCAAAGTAGGGTCCGACCGAAACAAGATTTTCAGCCCCGAAACCGAAACCGAATATTCGGCCTCAACCTTAGTTTCGGCCGAAACCGTAACCGAAACCGAAACTTGTATTTCCTATAAAAAAATTTTTTTCCCTCCCATGAAAATCATTTTACCTTTTTTTTAGGGAGACTAAATTTTTTTCTCCCTCAAGTGCAAATCATTTGGCTATCTTTTTTTTTTTTTTGCATGCGAGTCTCATCCCATTTTTTTCAGACTCTGGTTTCGGCCGGCCGAAAGTTTCGGCTACTTTTTGGCCGAAACCGAAACTAAGGCCGAAACCAGGATTTTTGGCCGAAACTGGCCGAAACCGTAACCGAAACCGAATATTCGGTCGGTTCCTATTTCAAAGCTATCAAAATCATAACCTTACTTTTTAGGTTAAGGACGCCATGTTTATTTTAAACACGACGTTAAGATATTAAAGGCATCCCTTAGACATGGCATTAATTTTTAACACTATTTACTAAATGTTAACGCTTTTGCTTTAAATTTTTGTTTACAGAATAGTTATTTGAGGCAAGGAAGTGATTTTGAATAGCATTTTTTTAACGCTGATTGTTTTTACATTACTTTTTAACACCCATTTGTTTATTTTAAATTTTAACGCCTGTTTTTAGAGAATAGAACTGAATATGTGTGTTTATGTTCTTTTTCACGCTTTTACTGTTAACATTAGTAAATGCATGCATTGACTACGAAGTGTATGCATATACGAAATTCAAAATGATAAATAGTTTTTTAACTAATCTGAATTAAAAAAAAAAAAAAAAAAATAAGGGGGCCGGGAGATATTGACTTGGGTTCCAAGGGTGCCTCGACTTCAAAAAGTTCATGAAGCACTGTTCTAAAGCAACACTCATGTTAGTTTTTATTATTAAATTATAGGGATATTTACATCTGCCCAAGAACAATTAAGGAATCCATTAGTTAGTTAGTCCATGGAATTGACTGGCTTTCAAACAAAATTAGTATTCATGTTTTTCAAGTAATTTTTCATAGAAAAATTAGAGCAATTTTCTTTTTTAAGTCTTTCCGGCCATTTATAATTTAAACTATAGACTACTTATTACACTATATATTCGGGTTCAGGCATATTTATTTATAACATTTGGAATTCACATGATTTAAATAAATTCTTCGGACTGCCTGGGATCCGAACCTTCACCCCATCAATGTTGACCTTTGTAAACATTTCTAACCTGTCGGTCTCAGGAGGGGGGGGGGGATTAGAGGATTTGATATTTTTTAATTAAAATAATAATCCCTCCCAAAAGTTCTCTCAACACTAATTAAAAAATGATTGTTCTGTATCTGAAAAACTAAATTTAAAATACATGTGCATGATTGTTATGTATGTGATTTGAAAACCTTTCATAAAATAATACTTATAAATTATGGCCAAATACAAACAATATTAAGAGAAAATTGTTTATTTAATTAAAGAATAATAGATTATCAAATTACCTGAACCATCCTTGTCTTGACTTCAAGATAAAGTTGGTTAGCTCTCTCTAATTTAGTATTATACATTTTTCTAATATCTTGAGCATGTTTTAATTCTTGATCCCTTTTCTTAATGAGACCGTCTTCATTCTCACTGTTTACTTTCATTTCAGTCATGTGGGACTGGATCTCTCGTTGCCATTCAAGCTATATTTTGGAATACAAAATAATAAAAATTATTTTTAGTACAATATTTGGAAGTAAGATGATTAAATAATTCTAATTATAATGTATATTTAAAATTTTTATATACCTGAGTCTTATGAAATTTTTCTGGGGCTAAATTTAAAATTTCTACTGCTGCTATATCAAGGTGTAATAGAATTTGTTTAAAGGAAGGTCTATTTCTTGGTTTAACATTACAACATTGATTTACAAGTAATTTAAAACCATCCGGGCAAGATTCTGGAATTGGTAAATGCAGTGAATTATTTCCTACGCCAAACATAACAGCAGTGGATCCGACATCTTTGTAGGGTGTTTCACAAGTGAGTAACTCCCAGAGCACGATGCCATAGGACCTAAGAAAAAGATTTTATTATATTAAAAAGCTTGAATTAATCAGGATATAATTATAATATTATAATTTGAAGATTGGGGAAGAGAAACTCAAAAAAATGGAAACTAGTTTAAATTTATTGACCGTCTATATTCAGAACTTGGACTGAAAATAGTTATTTTATTGTGATATTTGTTATAATTTAAATTAAAATAATGTTGACATTTACCATATATCTACTTTTTCAGAGCATGGTTCATTTCTAATCACTTCAGGAGCCATCCAAACAACTGTGCCAGCAAAAGTCATTTTTATACTAATATCATTCCATTCTCGACTTAAACCAAAATCAGAAATTTTGGCTTCATGATTACCACCTATTAGAACACTGAAAAAAATGGATTACCAATTAATATAAAACAAGTTATGAAGAGGCTTTATGTTAAACTAATGGATATTTTTTTCACTTCTGAAATAAACTATTCAATAATTTCTTTTAAAGAGTTTTTTAAGCATCCCAGTTTTTAAATATTCCACTTGACGTTTAATGACAAAATTTATTGAAAATGTTAAATAACTCCATACAATAATGTTATACACATTAGGTATACAGAGTATTAACCCTAAATTAGAAATAAAGTACTATTCAAAATAACTTTCTCTACTACTCTACTTTTCTACAAAACGGACCAAAATCAAAGTGATAATTGTTAAGGTTACGATATTTCACAGTTGCTAATATCTGTGTAAAAATACTTACTTCGGACTTTTAAGATCTCGATGAATAATCTTATGCATATGTAGGTAATTCATCCCAGAGGCAATTTGATAGGCCCAGTCTACTATTCTTTTGGGAGGAAGTGTATTGCGTTCTTGAAGAATTTTATACAGGGATCCGAGTGGGCAATATTCCATAATAACGCAGTAACAAGGTGCTTGTGTACATACTCCTCTGTAAAATAAGAAAACAAAATTTAATATTTTCATATCTTAGCCATAGTGTAGGGAGCAATTCAATTTAAAATTCATGAGTCTCTCGAAAAAATAAAGCAATATTTTCAAAATCAAATTTATAATTCAAGTGTATTAAAATGTTGATTGATATTTAGGATATTTTATATAGATAAATAAAAAGCTAGTATGTCCGGCATAGAACACAGTTTTCAATTACAGAGGTAAGAGAAAGTTGTGTGCTGTGCTTGTAACACCAGATTTTTGTACCGATATAATTTTATATTTAGTTTCCGGCAATACATCAGAATTCAACTCAAAATGTAAAATTTATAAACAGAAAAATATTTGTTTTATTACCATGGCATCTAACAGGTATCTTTTCCATGTGGTACAAGAGTAAAGTGTGCTTCAAACAATTTTGAGGCCAAAATAAAAATATACAATATAAATATTTGATTGATGAAATTTAAAGCGAATTTTGAGAAAATCGAAAATACTGAAAAAGTACATCAGTACTAAAAAAATACTAGTACTTATTATCCGATTTTATTTAAAAGCTTATTTTCGTGGGTTTCTAAATTAAGTATAAAATTTCAAGCCCTTTGAGTTGGGACTGGGAGAGGGTGGAAGGGGAAGGTTATAATTGTTTAAACAGACTTTATTGTTTGTAATTAGGCATGATTTTATATGGTTATATAATATTTAAAATAATGCAAACACTTTTTTTTAATGAAAAGACAGATAGATATACGTAATCACTGCCTGCATGCCTTGCCTGAGATTCTTTTCTCTTTTCCTCTCTTCTTTTGAGGATCCCCCCTCAACCCCCCCTCCCTTGGTAATATAACGCTAAAGAATATAAAATAATTATAATAATTTCAAACGGCGTTTAATTTTATTTAATACAGTATTATACTCATAGATCAAACACAATTATACTTCCCTTCCTTTTATTGTATTTTTTTTTTTTTTTTTTTCTGAGAGGAATGAATAAATGAATGGAATGGAATTTTATTGTTTTGGGGTCAAATGCTCCTTGAACACTTTATAAATAGTTATATCTGCACATATCCGGCTGAGTTACAATATAGTTTACATAAAGCGCAACAATTTTTAAAGATCCCTTGTCCTAATCCTCCCATTCCGTAGTTTCAGTGAGCCCATATGAAACGAACTCTCCTGGAGTTGCCTCCCTAGACTCAAATTTCTCCAATAAATAAAGTGGTTGCCCTGCTCTAAAAAACAGATTACCCTGGAGGTGAGATATTCTTTAAGTATTAGGGAATTTGTATCTAATGAATAAAATTTTTAAACTTTTCGAAATTTTAAAGTAGGAATGGAAGTTTGCTCATTAAACCACTTTAGGATCCGTCTATTTTTAAATTAATTTATGCATAAAATAGATGAGTTGTTAATCAGGAAAATCAATATCCTATAGGTCCAGTTCAGTTTGTCCTAATATATCACAATTTTTTTTTCCTATGAAATATATATATTTTTTTCAATTACTAGTATGGATTGCTATCAATAATTAAAGTGCAAAAATTGCCATTTCCATTTTTATACAAGGGAGGTGAACCAATAGGGCGATTAAGCGAAAAACCAGAGGCGCCACGTCAGCCCCAGTGAATCAATAGATGAATAAGACTAAAAGGGGAGCAAGTATTTTGGGAATGGAAGGGAGAATTAGGGGGAAGTTATTCATTACTAGGAAATATGAGAATTTTTTTAATAGAGAGAACGAGAAGAATTTAGGATTGTTTATTTATTAGAGAAGTGATTATTTTGCTAACGTAGAGATGAATGAAAAATAATCAAATCCGTAACTAAACAATGTAATCTATTATATCACATATTAAACACATGAAAAATTTTAATTATTTGAAGAGGTGAAATTGAATAGAAAATTGAAATTTATTGAAAGTTGCATTGGTGGTTATCAATTTTATAGTCTGTTTCGCCGGAGGCCATTGGACTAAACAAAGTTACAAAAATACAATTTAATACAATAATCTGTTGTTTAACCACTTAATAAAATTTCAATAGGGTAAGTACAAGGCAGTTACAATATTTTTGAATTAATACTTAACCTTTAAATAGAGATCTAAGATTTTTCAGAGTTATAAATAGCGCACATTAAGTTGCAAGTTCAATAAGATATTTATTGTTTATTCTACTCAAAATGTTTTACGAAAAAGTGAAGTATACTCTTTATCAATTAAGAGGACTTCTGTGATTTGCATAGTTAGACTCGGCAGTTAAAAATAGATAAATTTTCACGCAGTCGTATCGGTGTGGATCGCGACTGTATTCAGTATTTGTTTTTTTTTTTCCTGTGATTATTATTTTTTGATAAAAATGTATTTAGAAACAAGATTAAAAAGAGCAGTTGGAATTCCGGCCAGTGCGAAAATTTATATTTATTAAATTAAAAAATAATTAAAAAATTAGCTTTAAATTAATTTTAAAAGTTTTACAAAAAAATAAATATTTACAGTCAAACTTTGGTACCTTTTAACAGAAGGGAAATTTTTTATGGAATTGAAGTCTCTAAATTATACTTCGTGGAATTAATTGGACCCTGTTATGCAATGGTGTGTCAAAGACCAAACATCGAGTTTTGAGAAAATCAACAATAAAGTTTTTTGTTTTCATTGGATTATACAGTATATAATTTTTGTTGTCAATTGTGCAAGTAACAATAAATTTTTTTAGGACATATTTCATAAAAAATACTATTTATTATAGCATTTGAAACAATATTCCGTGCTTAACTCAATTTTGAATTTTTTTTGGTCTTTGACACACCATTGCATAACAGGGTCCAATTAGTTGTTATTAATTTAATTATTATATCACTTGCATCAGCACCTAATAAATTTAATATTAAATAATTTTATATTTTTTAAATATTAAATAGAACGGTAAGATTTATAAGAATAGAAAAAAGGAGAGGATTCATCGCTCCTAAAATTAAATAGACTCCGGAAGAAGTATGTTACTTTATCTAATAAGTTTTTTCCAAAAATTTTGAAATTTTCAAATTTTTTGTTATAATATGATAAATTACTCTATTTTAATAAGTTTTGATTCTTTAACAATTTTTAAAAAAACTGAATAATTTTTGAAATAATCAACGATGAAAAAGCCATTTACGTTAAATTTGGAAAAAAAAACCTGTATGATTTTGTTGTGATTTTTTTTCAAAATTAACGTAAAATGGCTTTTTCATCGTTGATTATTTCAAAAACTATTCAGTTTTCGAAAAATTGTTAAAGAATCAAAACTTTTTAAAATAGAGTAATTTATTATCATATGACAAAATAAAAATTGAAAATTTCAAAATTTCTGAAAAAACTTATTAGGTAAAGTACTACTTTCGGCTTACTTGTTGTTTACGTCAAAAGATGATAGAAATCTACAATTTTAGTGTAAGGAGTAGATACCAAATTTCATTGATCTGGCTGCTTGCGTTTTTAAGTAATCGTGTTCACACACACACCCAGACTTAATTTCAAAAGAATATACGAGAAAGTTTTGGGGAAGTCATTCCCGAATTTTTATTTACATAAAAATATCATTTTATGTATGGAAACAAAAAAATCAATAAAAGAAAGTGAAATGAAAACAAGTTGACCATTAAATGAAATGAATTACTACATTTTCGAGTAAAAGAGTTTGTTTACTCACTTGAATTTAACGATATTAGGATGATTCAATCGTCGTAAATGTCGAATTTCAGTCTCTTTTTCGTCCAATACTTTTTTAACTGCGACAATTTCGCCTTTCCACCGTCCTGAGAAGACAGCTCCTTGAGCTCCTGATCCTACTAGTTGAAGATCGCCGATACTCTCGAAGGGAATTTCCCAATTATCGGCTTGACCTGAAAGAATTAAACAAATTATGTTGAATATATTCCTCCTTTTCTGAAGTGCACTTGATGAAGAGGTAAGTTAAAATTAACTAAACTCCACAAACATGCACTACTACATTACTAGTAATATATTCTCATGGCGATCGATTTCGCTATTTATAGCATCATCAGGCCAGCGGTTCATATAATTAAAATCTTGAAAAACTAGTTGACATTTAGTTAAAAGTTAAAATTGTTGAAGGTGATGGAGAGAAAATATAATTTTTAGTTTTGGGATTCCCAGAAGATTTCAGAAGATTCAAGATTTCAATGATATGAAACGCTGACCTGATGATGCTATAAATAGCGGAATCGATCGCTAAGAGAATAAATAATTATTAATAAAATAAACATCTGGCGTTTAGTTAATTTTAACTTACCTGTTCATTAAACAAATTAATCTTGGAAATAAATTTAATATTTATTTAGGGTTAATGTAGATTAAATTTTCCTTTTTTACAAGAGATTCAAAAGATATTTTCATATAGGTGTACTAGACTAAAATCATAAGCAATAAGAAAAACTATCTCTAAACCAGTGGCGGATCCAGAGGTGTTTCTCGGGGGGGGGGTAATCTGGAGTGACTGGTCGCACAGCACACATTTTTTTCTTAATTTCGGTAATTTAAAGGCGCATTCTGTACTTGTTTGCCAGAATATAAATACAAATTAAATTTTTAATTATTATTTTTAATATTTTACATTAAAAATACATTTTTTTTTTTTCGAAAAAAATTATTTTTTTCAAATTTTAGGGGGAGGGGGGTAATTACCCCCTTTACCCCCCCCCTTGTATCCGCCCTTGCTCTAAACTCCTATTTTTTTCTTCGGCAACAATGGCATTGAGTTAAATACGGGACAACATATTTCGACTAAGAAATACAAAATATATGAAGAGAAACTTTGATAAGGAATAAGTTATGATCAAAAACATTCTATTGCAAAATAATAATTTGGGTTGATAATTTAAAATAAGTTCTGCCTTGATCTTAGAACCGAGCTAGAAGTCTCGTTTCTTTTTTTTTTTTTTTTTTTTTTTTTTAAACATTCACACTTTTTTCTCATTCACACTCACATTCATACACACATTCACACAGTCTTTTCGCCAACTTAGGCCATTTAAGACTTTGACGATAACCGTTATTTAAGAATTTATCTATTATTCGTCTCGTTTCTTATTCTCCAAATCAGTAGTTTGCTTTCCTACTTGAACCACAAAATTTTATTCAAAGTAGGCCTACCATATATAATATCATATATAATCTAACAATAAATTTGAATAAATAAGGACGAGGTCTAAATTGCTTAAGATGCCAGACGAGATATTAAAAAAAAAATAAAAAATAGTCTATATGAGTTTATACTGAGGAAAACAGCGCAAATAACAGAGAGGCAGAGATCCTGTTTTCTCTGTCAACTAATAGAAATGTTATAATCACTCACTGAGAGGTTAATCACCTAGTAATTCAATATAACTTCATATAAAAAATAAATAAATAATAAGACATTGACATTTACACTTTGGTCGGGCGATTGATTATCTCTTGACATTAAAATTTTTTTTTTTTTTTTTTTTTTTCAAATTTTAATAATATACATTAAATCAATTTATATTATAAAAAGCTATATAACTATAAAGTAAATTATTTTTTTTATAATTAAAATTTTTAGATGATCGATTAACCGATTTAGATAAGAACAGATAATTATTAGCAAGTTTACTAGCCAAATGTTCAAATATTATTATCAAGATATGACCTTGAAAGATTAAATTGAAATAATAAATGTATTTAATAAAAAAAAAAAGAATATTTTACAGATGAAATTCTTTCTATAAAATATCTATTCAAATAATCATTGACTGAAGAAATTTTGGATTCGGAATAATCAAGTTTAAACTAGCTATAATACTTTCTCAAAAATTTTTATTCAACGAAATACATGAAATCGCTATATGCTTTCTAATAATAAATATATATCCCTTTGGAAAAAGGGAAGGGAAACTTTATCTCACACATTTTTTAAAAAATGTTTTTTTTTCATTTATTAATCCTTAGAGGCTTTTGGAATAAATTCAAAAATTTTGAAATTTGTAATTTTTTTATTCTATAATAGTATTTAGAGGAGTCCGGGACTGGCTGTTACAATTTTTCAACAAAGTTATTTTAAATGCAAGTGCAAAGCGTTGTGAATATTTGATAAAAATCACAATTTCTTAATTGCATTAGAAATTGGTAATAATTAAAGTTTTTCAAATGTGACTAGCAGCCCGTAGGTAAGGGCCCGATTGATTTTTGACAACCAGTCATCCCTTGCCATTTTGAGAAAAGCTTTACCTACAAACAAGTAGCATGAACTTGAATAGTGGGGAGAATGCATTGAAATGAAGACTTTTATGTTATGTATGCTAATAATTCACTAATCTTTGCAATGATATAAAAAACATTTGATTGTAGCATAAGAAAAATTTACTCTTAACGTCGAAAATGTAAATTCTTAAATAACAACACCTCTACAGCCTGCACACTAAACTCACACTAGAGAAAGAAACGGAAGCTACTAATCCTGTGCTAGTGCACTCAGCCAGTCACCGGTGAAATTATAAAGTTTCTGACAACCAACCCATGAGACAACCAGCCCCGGTCTCCAATATATTATTATAAATCATTTTAGAGATATTTTTTTTATTTTTATTCTGAAGCCTTTTAGACACTTAGGGGCGTATATAAGGGGGAGGGAGCGAGGGGGCCCGGGCCCACCCCCTGAAATTTCACAAACACATATACATATATAGGGATATACAAACATCAGCGCAACAAATTTTTCCGCATGGTAGAAAAAAAAATTTCCGCAGAAAAATTTTTGAGTTCAGACCCCCCCCCTCCCGAAAAAAATTTCTATATACGCCCCTGAGACATCATTTTTATTTTTTTAATTATTTGGAAGCCCACCACCCCTGGGGGCTCCTTGTTAGTGAATTGCATAAATATTTTTTGTTGATTTATCTTCATTAAAAATATTATTTATTATATTTGAATTTTGTATAATATTACACAACTTTATAAGCATATATTAAGTCGTAGTAGGCCATAACAGATAGATATAAAACAATTATCCAGTCTGGGAAATTCCGGATGAGATATTGAGAAATAGATGGGAAAAATTAAAATTATTATCATCATTATTATAATAGAAATAAAAAAATGATATTTTAAATGGTTAAATAATTAGAAAATAAGACATTATTAAAAGAGTAATTGAACATTCTATTTAATTAAAAAAAAAAATATTAAATAAGGAGAAATTTAAAATTCTTATATCCAAATATTCTAGCTTGATTTAAAAATTATTTTCATTTCCATTTTGGAAAACATGCGCAGTGAATCTGGTCTAACTCTATCAAAGAAAAAATATGGTATTATTATTGTATATTTTACTAGGGAATTATAGAAACTTTTTGTTGCAATAAGCGAAAAATAAAAAGAAAAAATTTTCTCAATTGTTGTCATAATAGATATTGATCGTCAGATGTAAAAAAAAAAGACATAATTTCTAATTGACAAAACCCCAAATAAAAAAGATATAGGCAACCTATAACACTTGGGTTAACAATTTATCAGGGCAAGTAGAAACTCAACAGTTTAAAAAGTCTATCGTTTTTTGACGTTTTAAAGTTTATCTAGTCACTTTGGCAAAAGGTTATACGTATTAGGCCTACATGAGAAAAAAATTTAAAAAAATAAAAATTTTTCTTTATCTACAATTGGACTTTTAATCAAAATATTTTCTTATAAAATAAGATTAAAAATATATAATATACAAACAAACACCAAAATGTTAGTTCCTAATAGGCTATAAAAATGAATTTTGTTATAAAAAATGACCATTTGATTTGTCTTTTTGTTATTTGCTAGTATCTTAGGGTCTGGAATTTTTTCCAACGGATTCTCTTAAGAATATTTAGGGACATATCTCATTTACTGTTGATATTAGCGTAATTATCCTTATTTATTCAATATATTTAACATATCGAAATGTTTACTGATCACTTAGAGTGAATTTTTTTTTTTCAGATAATAGAATGTGTTTACTTGTATTTTCAGGGCTTAGCGTGAGTTTAAGGGTTCTTTTTTCACTAGCTATTAAACAAATTAAATGTAAATAGAGTTTTTTTAATTTCCCATTCTGTCGCTGTAGGATTAAAACATTATTTCCATGTTTTTATAGAAAAAGTTGTCCTAGAAATGTTTATCCCAATAAGAAAAAGAATAGGAAATAAGAATTTTTTATGATTCTTGGAGAATATAGTGATTGATAATCATATCAATAATCGCTCTTAATTTAATATAGTCTAATAAGAAAGATAGCCCTTCTTTTTTTTTGTAACTATGTATTTATCAATATGAGTTTACATGTACAAAATTGTAACCAAAAAATACTGAGGGCTGAATGACTTGGGGTTCACAGCCGGTAAATAAAGAATAAAAAAAAAAAAAAATAGCCCTTCTTGTGTCAAGGGTCACATTCCGTCTCAAGCGACAAAAATTTATTTAGGAGGCCACAACGTTCCAAAGGTAGTCCAAATTTTCTTAATTAGTAGTCATCATGATATTGTATAAAAAAATCTGGTGTGACTGGCGCACAGCACACAACTTTCTCTTACCTTCGGTAATCGAAAGTTGTGTACTGTGCTTGTCTCACCAGATTTTTTGTGTCGACGTGTATTTAGTTTCCGACAGTACGGTTCATTCGATTTTCAAGATGTAAAATTTATAAGTATGACAAAATATTTATATGTTGTTACAATGGCAACCATTTCTCCTATCTTTTCTATGGAGTACAAGAATAAAGTGGTCTTCAGAAGATTTCAATCACAAAATGAAAATATACATTTTATAGAGAATCTAAAAAATAATTGATTTTTGAATTTAAAAAAAAATCGTTGGAGCAAATTTTGAGAAAATCGAAAAAAACTGAAAAAGTGCATCAGTAAAGTACTAGTACTTTTTGGTCGATTTTGTTCAAAAGCTTCGTGTCACGTCCCATGGGGGTGCCTAACTTAAATATAAAATTTCAACCTGCTAGCTCTTTTCGTTCTTGAGATATTTTGTTCACACACACACACACACACACACACACACACACACACACACACACACACACACACACACACACACACACACACACACACAGACCATGTCGCGAAAACCACTTTTTTGGATTCAGGGGACCTCAAAACGTGAAGATCCATCAAAATCTCGACATCGAATTTTTGACATGAATCCAATACTTTCTCTCTCTATATATATTAACATATATATAGAGGTAAGAGAAAGTAAAAATTAGGCAATCCTCCCATATGCCTTTAAAATTAAAGCAAATAATCAGCAGAGTATTACACAATAATTAAAAATAAATTATGCCAGAAAATTTGTATCTTGCGGAACAATTAAAAAAAAAATAATTAGTACCTTATTTCCTTTAATAATTCGGCATATACAAAAAAGAATTATTAAATATAAGCAACTTGTGGTTTATTTCTTGGACGAAATTTGACAGGTAGTATGTCGTTTATTTCTGGTATAATTATTAAAAAACAATAAATTTTTCAATAATATTTATTTTTGGTTTACAGGTGCGCTATCATGTTTCGGTCACCATGAGAGCCATCATCAGAACCAAAATATATTGAAGAAAAATTTATTGTTTTTTAATAATTATACCAGAAAAAAACGACATACTACCTGTCAAATTCCGTCCAAGAAAGAAACCACAAGTTGCTTATATTTAATTGTATTAATTTGGACTGCATCCACCATTTTATCAAATTATCAAAAAAGAATTATATTTAGCCTATTAATAAATAAAATTCATGATCGCAATACTTTCAGATTTAGGTATTAGAAAGTAAAAATTGCAAATGCGCCTGTAAATAGACAACCACTAGAGTCTTGTAGTTTTTATTACTTTTTCCAAGTGATAACTAACCGCTCCATCTGCCTTCGGTGGGCTTGATGTCTATCCGGGTGCCCCAACACTCCACTGGCTAGGGCCAGATTGCGACCGAACCTCGCCTTTCCTTAATCATGTGCCGAAATTTTTCAAACAACTCGTTTCAGTCAATATACATTTAATATCTGGCCTATTAAGAAATGCCCCTCACTTATCATAAAAAATATTATCACTGTATAATCTTACACGAGCCATAAACTCGTTTGTATTTCTGGCATCCCTATAACCTTAAGGGAGGGGGTGTATATCTATTTCTTAATCAATCGGATATGTATATTTATATTATCTGAAACGAAGGCGGTGCGGCTATGTAAATGTAAAATAAAAGAAAATGATTTGCCAATATTATAAAATTTAAAAACGCAGTTCAAATTTGATTTCACTTTACATAATTTTGTAAATTAAACTTTTTTTTTTTAATTTAGAAATGATAGAGAGAAGTTAATAAACTTGCTTATTAGTCAAAATATAAATATTACTTTCTTAAAAAATTAATACATTAATAAATTAAAAGCTTTATAATAAATAAAAATTCCTCTGTACATAATAGGATTTTCCAATTAACATTAATTGAAGTAAAATTACAGATCTTATCGCGTTTGTTTGGCAAATGAAATTTGTATATCCCAAGTCGTAACTTTATGAAAGTGTTCGTCTAAATTTCTAGACCCGGTTCCTTGATTTCTATTTCAATGAAGCAATCGTTGCAAATATATGTGTGAATTTATGTGTGTTTAAATTATATCCAGGGAGAAACCAATTATTTCTTACCTTGGAATAAATAAATTCAACCATTTTTTTTTATTTTATTTTATTTAAAAATAAAAACTAAACTAAAAGATATGTTTATTCAATTCAAAGATAAATTTTTTAGATCTTTAAATTTTATCAGTGTCAATGACAAAGATAATGGATATTATTAATAATTAGATTTAGCGTATAGGTCAATATTTGTGCAAGGCTTTCTGATAAACTGTACGAATTAATTTGAGTTGGTAACCTACTGTACATAGGCGCCGGAACTGGAGGGGCAAGGGTACATTACTCCTGTAGGATGCCGGGGGGGGGCAATATGTCTTCTTTTATTTCATTTATTTTTAAAAATAATACATTTTTACTTTTGAAAAATAAAATCTTTTAAATTAAAAAAATTAAAAGAGTAAGAAATTCATTTTTTTCCAAAATATTTTATATATTGATACAAGCAAATTCACTAGTAAATTTTTTAAAATTTTAATTTTATTAAAATTGTGATTTTATTTAAAATTTTTAAAGCTTTATATAAGATATGTTTTTGTTTTATACTATTTGAACATATTAAATTATTTTAATTTTCTTAAAAAAAAATTTTTGCCCCCCCCCCTGATTCAAATTCGTTCCGGCGCCCCTGCTACTGTATATGAATGGGAAATAAATAAATAAGTTTTGACTTTCACTCTCCAAAATTATTCTAAGATTCAATAATAGAATACATTTGTTATTAAATTTTGAGACAGAGATTTTGTTTTGAGATCCCATGAAAACAAAATTATCAGAATTATCATGTAGGCACACCTGAAATTTAGCCTAAACCGTACAAATTTTTAACATCAAAAATTGAAGTACAATAGGATAAGAAATAAAATTGCTAGTACCATATTTTAGTAAAATTCCTTCTTTATTTTCTAAAAATTTTGTACTGGCAAGAAAAAAAAAGAACAACAGTCATCTTCTTACGCAGTGCTCAGCCCCTTGATGGGTGACCCATAGGGAGAAGGCTGTTGAATACTGTCCTGAAGTCACAGATACTTTCAATTTTATCTAATAAATTTGTATATTGTAAATTCAAAATGGTCTTAATAGCCAAAAAAAAGATTTCAAATTAAAAAAATAACAAAATTTTTGTATAGGCCTATTAACTATCTAATTAAGAAGACATAAAATGTCCAACCAAAAGGTTTTAGTATCAACTAAAAATTACTCTTCTTATCGCTATTTTTCTTATTTATGTTATTAATATATAAAATGGTGATAAGGGAATATTTCCTACCCTTCCCATTGAAACAATATGTGAATCTAAATTCTAGTTTTTTGTTAAATAATACTTTTTTATTATATTTAAAACTAGCTACTAGGCCATGCCTTAAAACATAAATTTTGTTAATTGATAAGATAATATAAGAAAAACCCTATCAGAATACAATATATAAATTATATGATTGAAATGGAATCCTAAGTAGAGACATCAGGTTTTTTTTATTACGTAAGTATTGTACTTTCCGAGAAGTAATTTTTTACTAATTTTTTATGATATTAGGCCTATATATACTATAAATTTATATAAATAAATTAAGATAAAAACATAATTAAAATGACAAATTATTATTAAATTATTTCCGAATGAGAAATGACTGGAGGGAGATTTTGACCAGTCCCGAAAGGGACTGATTTTTGGGGAGTAGAGAGGTGAAGGGCCTCTCACTCCCAAAATTGGAACCGGGTTGTTGGCTCTCGATCTAGATACCGGTACTTGGGGTTGGTGCGTGCCTCCGTGCACGATGCACCAGGGGTAAATAGACGGGGAATGATTTTTTTTGTAGGCTATTGAGGGTTTTTATGCCATAATTTAGGCTTTTCCCTCAAATAAAAAAAAAAAATAATAAATTATTTCCATCATTTCGGAGTGGGAACCAGAGAGGAGCTAGTCGAAGAAAATTTTAAGATATTAATTATTGTATAATAATAATTGATATTTAGATTTGATGTCTTGATATGACTCTAACCACTGAAGAAGTCCTACAGCAAGTGGACAAAACATTGTCTGGGGTCAAATAAAGTTTTGCTTTAAAAAACTTTTTGACTTTAATTGAACCTATTGGTCCGAATCCTTTTGGAAATTTGGGAATAATTGATATTTATAATTATTATTAGTATTTAAAATTGTTTGGATTGGTGAAGGTTTAATCGATATCTGAATTTTCTGCTATCCGCTAAGTCAAAATATTAGTCTATTTATCTAATATTTGGAATATTTTTCAGACGCCTCTGTAGTAGAGTAGTGGCTCACAGTTTGAGAACCACTGGATTCTACCAATAATCCGAATATTTACTCTTTCAGGCTACCTCAAGGTTAGTAAACATCCCGAAATAAGAACAACATATATAACCATATAAGGTAAAGAATTTGGTCGCACGAGAGTGATGACGTATAATAATGCGGCGGAGGTGGGAAGAATGTTAGCAAGGTATTTGAACTATTCTGAAATAAATTCTTTAAATTCAAAAATTTTTTAATATAAATATTAGATTATTGACGATGCTGGACCAATGAAGATCATAGAATTAAACGAAATAAATTTTAGTTAAGTCAGGATCGTAACCATAATTTTTTTTATTTTTTCGAGAAAGAGGGTGTAATATTTTTTATTTACTTTTTTTTTTACAAACTAGTAGAAAATCATTTTGCTTGTCACTTCTTACTCAATAGTAATATGAATAATTAATGTGGCATTACCTTTGTTTGCGGCAGCTTTGAGTTCGTTGTTGGTGGCTTTACCGATGAGAGTCCAGACAGGCCTTAGGCATCCAAGAAGGCCAGTTATTAGACTTCTGTCACCTGCAGCTCCTTGGCAGTGATCTGAGACTCCTTGGTCCGGTGAATCCGAGGAGTCTTGTGTATGTGGTGTGCAAGGTTTGTAATTTGGAAGTGTAGGGCTTCCGCATTCGGTGTAGACGCCATCGTTGGCTGTAAGTGCTGCGGCAACTACGGCTGCCTCCTGAATAGGAAACGGAGTATCGGGACTGGATTCGCCCGCTGCAGCCGGGGTCACCGAGAGCTGGTCGATGCTCTCTTGTAAGCACAAGATGCTGCAACAAAATAATCACTCGATTAGATTGGCTTTTAAAAACAAACTTAAATTTACTAACTTTCCTTTAAATTTATTACCTTTTCTTCACGTTATATAGGAATTAATGCCCATTTGCACCAGAACATTTTATATCTTAAGCTCGCCTTGAGCCTTTCATAACCTAAAAAGCGAAATTTGGCATTTTACCTATTCAACTATTTATATATTCAATTGTAAGATGTAAGACGAGTTTAAGATCTAACAAGTAAGATGTGTTGGTGCAAACAGTTATAAATTCACTTTCATATAAAGAGTTTTTTTTTTTTTTTTAACTGAACAGAAAGCAATGTCTATATTTTTATTTCCAAAACCAGCTGTGTTTGTTGGTTAAAAGAAAATTATGGAAATTTCTCACAGCAGACGTTTTTTTAATAAAAGGTAGTAAATTAATTTTCAATTTGATACATACTTTGAAGGGTGAATTTGAATAGAAAATGGGGGAGAGATAAATCAATATTTTCAGCTGATAGAAATATTGTCTGTACCAAAAATATTGGTCCTAAATTTTCTCTATACTTTATATGTAAATTTACACTTCTTATTTATTAAAAAAAATGTATCTTAAAAAATTTTAGTAAAGGAGAAAAATTGTCTATGAATCTGTCATAGACCTATGTTATATCTTGCGTTTAGAAGTTTTATTTTTAAAACAATCTTTTATTTTACGTACCATTATTAAAAAATAGAGAATTTTTTTCTTTTAATAAATTTTAAAGAAACAACAAGAAAAATAAAAAAAAACGTTTTTATTTTCATAGTAGATCATCTTTCCATTGCCTCCTTATTGTTGGTCGTCTAACGTCGTACCGAGGTTTCTATTCACCTACAACAACAAACTATTGACGTTTTCTTCTCATTCAGAGTGGACTACTGGAGTTATTAAAATTCAAGTTTGCCTACTCTGTACCAATATAAAATTTTACTGTCCTAAAAAAGAATTAGTTTTACAAAATAATCATTCTTAATTGTTGAGATGCGTTCATTTCCATATCTCATATTAATAATAGATTCTTATAAAAGAAAATTTTTTCCCTGCAGTTTACCTTTTTTTTTAGGGACACGATATTTTTTCCGCTCTGCGGAAATTTTGTTTTTACGGAACTAAATTTTTCCGCCCTGAAGAAAAAACTTTTTTGCTGAACTTTAGTTTTCCGCCTTGTCAAAAATTTTTTTTGCGGAACTTAATTTTTGCGCAGCCCTTTAAATCGTGCCGCCCTAGGCCCGGGTCTCACGGGGTAAATCCATCACAGTGTATGACTTTTATAATTTTTCAATAATTTTTAAATTATTTGACCTTATCATTAAATAATAAAATGCCAAATAGAACGTGATTTTACAAACTCAAGGCGAGTTGAAGCTGGGGGGAGCAGACAAAAGGGGGGTTTTGTCCCCTCTGAAGGTTTCCATATTAAGTATATTTTATTTTACTATAAATAGCAAATTCCATGTTAAATCTTTTTTTAACATTAAGATGATATAATAAACTTTAGACAAAAGTACAAAGTAAGCTAAGTGTTTACTATAATATCCCCTTTTTGTTATTTGATATGATGTCACAGACATATATTTATATAACACACAATACAGATATAGAGAGAGATGAATATTGATAGAAAAGTAACAAAGTGATTTATCGCTATATTTTAAGCATTTCAAAGTCACGGACAATGTTGGTTGTCTTATCGCTTTGTCCAACGTCACAATTGGTCTTGTGACTTTGCGCCGACTAAAATAATCATAAGCGGATTATTAATTCTTGTTTTGTTAAAAGATTTCAATCTAACATTCTACATTAGAAGAATAATAATATTTTAAGTAGATAATAGAGTAGTCTAACTTATTCTTTGCTTTCTCTTGGGTTTATAAATGTAATGAATATTTTGTAATATAAATTATAAGAGATTAAGTATTATTAATATTATTAATGATGCAATTTAAGATTTAGCATTCTTTAATTATCAAAAGAACATGTCCGGGTTAATTAGAAATAATATATTATTCTCATTATTATAGCCTAAAGAAATTTGTATATAAGCCCATGGGCGTACCCAGGATCAAATAGGGGGGGGCATGGTCAGATCATGGTTATCCAGATTGTGACATAGCTATTTTTTATATAGAGGGGAAAAGCCTTCGAATTAAAGGCCTAAAAACCCTCGAGTCCTAACAAAAAAAATCATTCCCCATCGCTATCCACCATTTTTGTTTCGTCATCACTTTATAAACATTTAATTTTTTTTTGCTTCTAGGGGGGGCAGCTGCCCCCCGCTGAGTACGCCCATGTATAAGCCCCTTAGGACTAGCGCAGAGGTAAAAATCTCGTCTCTCGTGCTAGGAATCAGGTGATACCGTCCCAAACAAAAAAAAAAAATTATTTCAAATGAATAGGTTACCATCAATCAAAATAAATAGGGGATGTCTTAATGGTCTGATTTGCCAAAAAAGATCTTATAAAAACAAACAAAAAAAATATATAAGAAAATTTATATTTATTTAAAAAAAAAAAAATTTTGGCTGATTCGGATGGTTTTGATTTTTTAGAAAGGAGAGGGAAATTTAACTATGGCCTATTATATTTATTTAAAAGGGAAACTGAAAAAAAAAACAAATATTTTCCACTCTTGGTAGTAGTTACTTTTTTTTTTTTTTAAAAAAACATTCACACTTTTTTCTCATTCACACTCACATTCACACACACATTCATACAGTCGAGGGCTCGCTGGTGTAGTGAGCTAGGGTGTCAGCTTCTGCAAAGAAGATCCCTGTTCAAATCCTTGGCATGCGGGATTTTTCATTAGAATAAAAATATTTATTTAATGTAAACAAATCCTCAAGCAAGCCTTGGATTGGAATATAGGATCTTTCCACAATAGCCCTCAGGCAACTCTACGAGGAGAGGGAGTTGCTGTGACATCCCGTCCTGTGGAAGGGACGTAAAGAAGGTTCCCTCTCAGTGATGCATTCTTCGAAAGGAGTAGGCTACACGCCGGTGCTGAGGGAGTCCCTCCTCAAACTAGGACATCCTCCCTAGCATAGAAGAGGTTGGATAAAAGGAGCCGGTTGGAACCAGAAATAAGGATTAGTTCACTAGCTAGAGACGAGAGCAGGAGGAGGAGCTAGAGATAGGAAATGATGTAACTTCACGGGGTGCCGGTAGATGGCTACGGCCAGAGGCCGGTTGGGTTTGAGGTGTGTGTCTCCGTACACGTAAGCACCTCGGGTAAATAAACGGGGATCCCGATAGGAATTTCAAATAATAATAATTCATACAGTCTTTTCGGCAACTTAGGCCATATAAGACTTTGACGATAATCGTTGTAGAGAATATATCTATTGTGGGGTCAGGCATTTCTATTTAAGCCATCTGGTATCCAAATGGCTTAAATAAAATCATCGGACTGCCTGGGTCCGAACCCGCGATGTTTGGTATAGGAGGTATGCACGCTACTTACTACGCCAAACCCGGGGGCTAGTAGTTACTTAATAAAGGAATAATATCAAATTTTTATTGCGATTAGTAAGGAGAAAAACAACAATCATTCTAATAAGCAAAACTTAGCTACATAAAAAGAGAGAAAGGAATTCTTCAATTAATCGTTGATATTCCTACACCTCCCCCCCCTCCCAAGCTTGGCATTTGAATCATAGTAGATAAATGGGTTTGGTAAAGAAATCACTAAAACATGATTTTTACATTTTTCTCAATTTTTAGGACAGTTAGTAGCTAATATGAATTTACTAGATATTGAGAAAACAGGATGAATAAAGAAGAGCAGCTAGTATTTGTTTCATTTATTTAAGGCCCATTAAGCAGACGTTTCGGTCTCGGTCGGTTTACTAGATATTGAGGAGTTTTGAAGAAGATAATTTTGAGAACTACTTCTTCTTCTTTCTTGGCCTTATCCCTATGTAGGGTCGGCAAAAATTAATTTATAAAGAAATGAGACCGAGAGAAAAGCAAGCCGACCCGTCTCACGGCCTGACGCTTGATATGAAAAAGAGAAAAAAAGGCTGACATAAAGGAAGGGAAGAGAGGCCAGCTTTAGCTCGGGTAACTCGTGATCGTCATTAATCATATGAACTCTGTATTATACGTTATCAAAAATAAAGTGAATAACTCTATAATCTAATACATGAAAAGCAAAATTTTACAAATTTAGTGTTTTTGAATTTTAGGTAACCTACTCATAATATATTTATGACAAAAAAAATAGCTTAGGTTTATTTATTTATTTATTTTTTTTTATAAAAAAACATTCACACTTTTTCTCATTCACACTCACAATCACACACACACATTCACACAGTCTTTTCGGTAACTTAGGCCATTTAAGACTTTAGACGATAACCGTTGTAATTAATATATGAATTGGGGGTTCAGGCATTTCTATTTAAGCCATCTGGTAACCAAATGGCTTAAATAAAATCATCGGACTCCCTGGGTCCGAACCCGCGACGTTTGGTATAGGAGGTAGGCACGCTAACATGTTATCTACTACGCCAAACTCGGGGGGCTCATGACAAAAAATAGCTTAGGTTTATTAATTCACGTAACAGAAGGTTTAATAAATTGTTGAATAGTGAAATTTAAATCATCTTAAATATGTAAATTTAAAAAAAATTAATTTTGTAATCTAGCCAGCCAGGGTCGACAGGGCGTAAATTTTATAATAAATACATAGAATAGTAGGATAATAACTTTAACAGATTTTTTTGTTTTATTATCCCTTCGCCTTAGAGGTTAGTTCAAATGTACATGTAAATAGCATTAGGAAAATAACATAAATGGCCATAGAGGAATAAAATTTTTTTACATTTCATAATTTCAGTATTAGTAGAAAATAAATTGAAAGTATCTAATACTGTATTATTTATTTAAATGACAGGACAAGGTTTTGATAAGAATTAAAATAACATCTTTCCACAATTAATAATAAATTATTTCTAATTACTAAGCATTTTTATTATTGTATTAAAAAAAAAGAAAAATTGAATAAATTTTGACTATCAGTACGGAAGTTTGGTTCAAAAGTGGACGAAATAAAGATAATATATATATGAAATAAAATTTCTATTAGAAAAAATTGGTGTCTACAACACAACTTTCTCTTCCTTCGGTATCGAAAGTTGTGTACGTGCTGTCCCCAGATTTTTGTGTCGACATGTATTTAGTTCCCGGCAGTAGGGAATATTTGAATTCAGATGTAAAATTTATAAGTATGGGAAAATATTTATATTTTGTAACCATGCAACCATTTTCCTATCTTTCCTATGAAGCACAAGAGTAAAGTGTGCTTCAAACAATTTTGAGGGCAAAACGAGAATATACATTTGAAAGAGCATCTAAAAAATAATTGATTTTTGAATTTTAATCAAAATCGTTAGAGCGAATTTTGAGAAAATCGAAAAAAACTGAAAAAGTACATCAGTAAAGTACTAGTACTCTTTGGCCGATTTTGATTAAAAGCTTATTTTTCCGGTCCCGGGGGGTGTTTAACTTATATATAAAATTTAAGCCTCATAGCTCAATTCCTTCATGCTTAAAATTGAACACACACCCACCCACCCACCCACCCCCACACACACACCCACCCACCCACCCACAGACAGACCATGTCGCGAAAACCACTTTTTGGATTCAGGGGACCTCAAAACGTGAAGATCCATCAAAATCTCGACATCGAATTTTTGACATGAACCAATACTTTCTCTCTATATATATATTACAATATACATAGGTAAGAGAAAGTAAAATTGTCTTTAGATACATATACAGACAAATATAAACAGAAATAGTTAATCGTGATGAAGTAATGAAGTGGGCTTAGTATTGTAAAATTTTAATTATAAAGCGTCATTTGGATTAAAAATTTTTCTAATGCTCACTTATATCCAAAAAGAGAAAAAATTTGTTATAGGGCCTATATGAGTAAAAAAGTTTTTATTTTTTTCTATTCAAAATTCAGTTTAGGAGTATCGGTATAAAAATAAATAAATTAAATGATAATTTAAATACATAAATATCTGGTATACAATAATCACTAAATGTAAGAATAATTATAAAAAATCCTGGACTCAGTAGCCGAGAGGGAAAATAAAAAATTAATTTATATAAATAATATAATAATCAGATAAAATTTTTAAATTTAAATTAAATATATTGTTCAAGTTTGAATAAGAAAGTGAATAAAAGAATGCCCTGCCAGGATTTAGCACTGGAGAGAGGGCGTTAAGAGTTTTTTAAAAAACTCCTGTTTGGCAGGATCCTTAGGGGATATAACCTAAGGGACCCCCCCCCCCAAAAAAAAAAAAAAGAAAAGTAAAATCGACTAATAACTGTACATTTTTGAACTAGTTTGAAAATTTTTTATTAAAAAACAATCCTTTCTATTTATTAAAAATAAATCCGACGACCATGATTACTATATTTCATAATTTTAAAAATTAGAATCTATAAGATAAAGTCGTCCCATTCTCACGGTCATCCTGAATATTTCAGACATGCCATAGAATGTTCAATCATTTCAAAAATATCGCTAACGAAAGCTCATTTTTCTTTTTTACAAATGAAACATATATATATTCTATCTAGTCATTCCTTATAAATTTTATCTATAAATTCTAATCTACTAATTTAAATTATAAATTATTATTATGAACGAGGAATTTTAACATTTTTGAAAAAATAAATATTCACCTGTAATATTTATTTCATTGTCATTATCAAAGTGATTAGTTTTAGCCTTGAGAGTAGGAAAAGAATTTCATATTTATACATTAAATTAAAAATATTATATTTTTTCATTTTGTTTTAACATGAATGGTCAAAATTTGAAATATTATTTTATCATGTTCAATGATCAAGTAGGAAAGAGATAAATAGATAAAACAACTTGTTATCAATCGTTATCATATTGAGACTGATATCTCAAAATCGATTTTGCGAAAGAGGTTTCTAAAAAAAATATTTGCTGGTTAAATTAAAAACTTGGGCTATAAAATATTTATTCTTTATTGATTATTTTGGCTAAATAATGAACATTCAAATGCTAAATGTAATTTTAGGCCATTTTCAAAAGTATTGAAATTTCTTCGCGTTGGTTGATTATATTAGAGACATATGAAGTAATTGATTATCATTTAGGCAGAGGAAAACTTGAATTCCGAAAAGCAAGTTAGACAATAAACTTCATAACAAAAGAGAGTTACATAATAAAGAGAGAGAAGGAAGACTTCTTACTCAATAATTAATATTCACTAAATAAATTCTCAATCATATCAATTAATTGTTATATTTATTTAGAAAAATAAATTCAAAATTTTCTAAAAGAACAAAAAAAATTTCTGAATCAAAATGGATATGGTTAACTTAAATATATCAAAAACAATTTTATAAATAATGCCCGAATTCATAAAAAAAAATTTTCTTTGTTTGAATAATGGTTAAGTTTAATAATATGAAAATTCTAGTGGAATATTTCCGATTTATTCAGCGTCAAGAGGTTAAAATAAATTCCTAAACTTGTACAATCCAGTTATTTTTAAATTCCTAAAGTTTAAGAAAATAATTAAAGTACTTAAAAAAAGTAAAAAAGATGAAAGATTTGAAATTTCTCACTTTCCAAAATGAAATATTAGCACAAAGTCAATGGCATCTAACATCAATGACGTAACTCGTGAATCCCTTGGACACAAATTACTAATTTCATTCTGGATAACAAAATATGGTATTTTCATTGCAAAAAAAGACTAAACTAAGTTTTGTTGATTTAATTTTATGAAATTATCGGTGGCAAAAATGACTGGTGGCCTAATGCTAATATCCTTTTTAAATAAATAAATAATTTTATTAAAAATATATTTGATAATCTCTCTTTGTCTCATGTCTGAATTAAAATCTTCAAGACGTCAGAAAAAAAGATTTTATTAAAATAAGAATCTACTTTATATTTTGTATTATTGTAAAAGATATTATCAATATTTATTCTAAAATTATTGATAGGAAAACGTAAAGTTGGCAGATTACGGTAACTTTTCTTGATGGTTAAGCAAGAAATTCTCAAGGACATATGTGGTGATTTGATTTTGTATACGCTCTCCTCTTCTACAGTACCATATTGTTATAATTAGCACCTGATATTCCCATTTATTTTTGTTATTTATTCTTTAATTTTATTGTAATAAATGTTTTATAAATATTTAATACAAGTTTAATAAGTGTTCTTTTTATTTATTCTCTTTTCGTCTCATTAAATTGTGAGCCCAAGAATATTGTATTAAAATTTTTGAATAATAATTAATGAATTAAAAAAATAAAATTTAGATACACACTTTTTGGCATCTGTGGAGGCATTGACTGCAGCAGCAGTTCCAAACTTCAAAAACACCATCTCGACCAGTTAATGAACAAAGAACTAAGGAGCATTTCATAAATCCTCACACAACACAAAGACACAATACTTGCACTTTAATTATTAAAAACTATTATTATAACACTGAATTGATTAACACGAATTTAGTTTAAGAAAAAAAAAAAGTAAAAAATCATAAATGAAAGGAGTAACGTCTGCCTAGTCAGACAGACAACCTGCACTGACGGGATACGTATGGGCTTGAAACTAACAGGAGAGCGGCGATGGCAGAGCGCTCTAGCGGCGGCTGATAATCCACACTCTCCCTCACACATTCAGGCGCTTTCTATGCTCACGTGTTGTTTTGTTGTTCGGTAAGTTATGTGGAGGGGGAAAAACCTGATGGCCAAAGGAGTCTCTAAAAATTTATTAAAAATGAGCTGATTTACTATGACAAAGTATAAAAGTATCTTAAATATATAGATGTTTATTATTTTATACTTATTATTAATATGTGACCTTTGATTTAAAAATATTACTTCAAGCTGTGCTATATTATCTTTATTTAACAAATGGAGTCTTTTCGAGCCTTAAAACCCAAATACAACCAAAACTTATGTTTATTTATTTATTTAAAGTAAATTTTTCTCGCCAAAAGGAGGAATGGAGACTATGAATCAGGGCCGTAGCCAAATATGCAAGAGAAGGATTGCATTCATGGGCGTAGGCAGGGGGGAAGGGGGTAATGCCCCCCTGTCTTGTCCTGAAAATTTTTTGTCTATTAAAAACAAATAAGTTATATATTTTTCCCATTGTGAAATTTTTTTAGATTCACTACATTAATTTAATTTTTACTTTCTATTGGATTTTATTTTTAACTTAATATAAACATTTGTTTATTTTTTTTTTTTATCAATCTGATATTTGTATTATAAAAATTTTGTTTGAATTCGTGAGCAATCCAATCCATTCCATTTAGGGAAAAATTTTATAAATTGCACAGGATTTCTGTTGAAATATTGATTTGAATATATTATATTTTTTAATTATAATATGATGCTTGCGTAGCGAGGGGGGGGAGAGGGGGATCACACCCCGGGCGCTACTCACAAAGGTAAAACTGATCCGCAAAACAAAAAATTGCTGGATAATGTTTATTTTTATTATAATTGATTTCTGGAAAATACAATATATTTTAAATTTAGTGCCAGTGTAATATAACAATTTTGTATATTTTACATATAATACAGTCTTATATGCTTTTCGATTGGAGGTAGGGGGGGGGGGGCTAAAAAGGTATTGTGCCCCGGGAGTTAACCTCGCTACGCCACTGATGCTTGCTTAGAGTTACTTTTGCAATATTTACTTGTAATTTGCTGACTATTATAATGGAGATCTGGAACAATAAATTGACAAATTCACAAGTGAGATGATCGTTTAAGTTACCAATTTTACAAGAACCGAATATAAACTTTTGCAATAAAATCATGGAATTTATTCAAAGTTTTTGAATTCTAAGTAAATAAAATTAAATTATTATCATTATATGTGTGGTTATATAATCTTATTTAAAAGGAAATTTTTATTAACGACTTCTCATCTGAAGAGAATTAAGATTTTTTTTCAAGCATAATTACATAAGCGAAAAATAGAAAAAAAGGATAAATATTGAATTTATAAAAAGATATCCCCGAAAAACATCATTATCAAGAGTAAAATATAAGTTTAAATTTGAGAGAATTGAATTGTCCTTTCCAGCTTTATTTTTTTTATTTATTTTTTTTTTAAGATCTTTTTCGGCATCTAAGGCCATTTAGACCCCATCCCTATTTATTTCAAATGATTTGTAGTCAAATCAAATGAAATAAATTTTTCTCGCTTGGGACGGGAAGCGAAACCGGGACTCCGGTGCGAGAAGCTAATGTCTTCTCACTGAGCCACGGCTCCCGGGCTCCAGCTTTATTTCACTTCCGTTAAGTAAAAAAATTGTATCCAGATCAGTCCTCGTATTGACTCTACTAAATGAAATTGAATTATGGTCTAAATAAAAAAATACAATATTTCAAAAATTAAAAAAATTCCTATATCTACACATTGATGTTTATTTTAACAAAATCCAATGAAGAATGAATATTTTAAAGTCAAAAAAAAGACTTCTTTATAAAAGTCTAGTGTCAAGAAAAAAATCTTATTTTATTCATTTCCTTGACCAAAGCGTTTTTTTTTTTTTTTTTTTTTTTTTTAAGAAAACCTTTTATTATTTAGAAATGGAGTTTCTTCTTGCCTCATAAAAAATAAGGCATTGGCTGGGGGAAATATATAATAGTGTGCCGGTTGAAGGCACTTGGGTCTTCCGCGGTTGCCTGCACTCGATGGGTGCACACCTGCAGACACCTTGAGAACAAATAAACACCTGCCTACTCCTCAACTTGCACAGACAGGGTCTTAGGAAGGAAATTAAATAATTATATTGTCCAGTTGAAAGAAGCTTACAGAATTATTA
Source organism: Euborellia annulipes (assembly GCA_023213315.1). Classification (NCBI taxonomy): domain Eukaryota; kingdom Metazoa; phylum Arthropoda; class Insecta; order Dermaptera; family Anisolabididae; genus Euborellia; species Euborellia annulipes. The sequence continues at coordinate 39,735 of JAKCPI010027248.1, forward strand.
TAAATGAAAAAAATATTATTATAAATAAAAAAAATATATATAATTTGAATCAATCCAAGATTAAAATATTTTATATATAGTATTTGATAAATGAGAAAAAATTTGAACTGATTGAAAAAAGTGTTAAATTTTAAATTTTTTATATATAACTAGTCGCAAAGCCCACCTTCGGCGGGCTGCACCCCTTGCTCGCTCCCGGCGAGCAATTGCCCGCCTTCGGCTTCTAGCTCCAAGCTTCTTATTTTTTTTCTTACAATTAAATAAGTCAAAATAGGTCAAAGTTTAATAAAATTTTCATCCCACTTCAGTATTAAAAAAATTAAAATAAATTCATTAAGCTTAAAAATTATTTTATGAAATATTTATGAAAATATATTATTAATTTACACACAATATGATAGAGAAAAATATAATTCAAGGTTATGGAGTCAGAAACAATAGGTCCGAGGTTTCTTCTCATTACGTTTAATCATAACATAACAAATGAATAAATAAAGACAAATTCCTTTGTAAAAACTGTACAATAGTCTAATCAATGAATTTTTACTATTAATATTAATTAGTAAAATGAAGTAATAAGACAATTAAAAAAAAATTTCATACTCAATCTAACCTAATTTCCTTGAATAAAGTTACATCTTGGCTTTGTTATTAAATAAAACAAACTTTCTCTTAAAAGTATTTACAATACGCTCCGTTGTTTACTAACAAATTACTTTCTTTTAAGAAACAAATATGGCTTGTCTTGTTTAATTTCCATTGAAAATGGTGTCGAGGATTTGATATCTTTTGTTTCGCCGCATGTTAATGTGTTGCAATGTAGTATTAGTTATTAAATCAGCGCGGAGGTCAAAAGTGTATTTGTGGTATTAATATTAATAAAAAGGTATTTGGCAAAATCATGGTATATTTTAATTTAATTACTAATTAATGTTTCAGACCTAATTTTATAATCAATAGTGAAAATTAAATTTAAATAAATCGTGATTTATAAGAATAGAAAAAAAATTAGTCACAGGAAGAAATTTAGCTATTATTAGCTTAAAAATATTTTTTATTTTTAATAACTTTTTTATTTAGTATCTTAAAAATTTTTACTTCTAGCTTTCTGGTGCGACTCAAAGTAGCTACACTGTTAAAAAATGTTCAAGGGACATTCATAAACTGTATATGAAGTCTGTTACACAAACCGTTTATGAATTTTACATTCCGATATATGAAAAAGTTTGTATACAAAAAAAATCAACTTTCATAGACCAATTTATTAAGAGTTTCATAAACCGGTTAATGAAAAATTTCATACACTAGTTAAAAAAAAAGCCTCTCGAGAGGTTTGAACTCGAGCCTTTGGTTTCTTCCCTTCATATGTATGACGCCTATGCCCTAGCTACTTAAATTAGATTCATTTTTTTCTTAATAAATATGAATTTTATTTCACAAATTGGGTATATAAAATTCAGGCTCGAAAGTATATGAAAAATGATTGAAAATTCTTATTTTTTTTTACAGTGTACTCTACCACGTTAAATTCGAAGGAAATTTAACAAACGAGAGTAATTTGTGAGTTGGGTTGCCTACTTTCCAGCGAACAATAGGAAAGAATAAATGTCTATAAAATTTGTAAGGTTTTCTTAAAATAACTTGGGCTTTTATTCACTTCAAAATATCTTTTTTTTCCTAATGTAATCCCCGTTTATTTATCTAAATTTCCTCGCATCAACGCCATTAAGGAGAAGGTGACCATGAACACTTAAATCATTTTGAGATCAAGGGCTCCTCACTCCCTAGATTTTCTAAATTATATAACAGCAATAAGCTATTTTTTTAATCTCAAATTATTGAAATGCATAATTATAATACTGAATTATAAAAGTTACAGTTGTTCAAGAAAACAGGAAGGGAGGTGGAAGGATGTAAAGGCGGTCTTTTGAATTGAAAAAAGGAAGTATCTTTAATTAAAAGAAAAATATTAATATTAGTTACACTTTTTAAAAGAAATTGAAAATTATATATTAATGACGTTTATTATAATTATAGTTGGAAAATTGAGGGGGAGCAATCCCCTGGTTGGAAATTCCCAAAAAAAAAAGGAAAAAATATAGGGATTTAACGTAACGAGTTGTTTTTTGAATTTATTTAATAAAATAGATTAGAACCAGGGGCGTATACAAGCCCCTCCCCCCCCCCCCCAGTTTCCTGAAAAAATTTCCTGACTAAGGTAGATAATTTTGCTGTTGGTTTTTACAAAAAAAAGAAAACTTTTCTTTCATAAATAGAATAAAAGAACAGAAGAGGTTCAAACATACAAAATCATTTTCCCAATTGGATTGGTAGTTAATCCAATTGAAATAAATTTTTTTAGCATGAGACGGGTCGCAAACTCTTGGCACAAAAGGCAGAAACTCTACCATGGAGCCATGGCCTAAGGGCATTGTCATATTTAATAGGAATAATATATTGAAGTATATATACAGTATATAATAGTAAATACATGTAATAAACTTTTACATAGACATCTGATTGAATTTTGATTTTAAGTAATTTTAAAATCTTTGGTGGAATGTCGACGATTCGGGTGAGGGGAGGGGGAAGAGAGAAGCGATCAAGAGATGATCATACGAATACGAATTCATCATAATAGCCAATATTCTTCTTGCAATGCGTTTAGTTTTCGAAGCTTATTGAATGATCTGATAATAATATAAAAAATACTTAATTGTTTTTGTTTTTTTCGGAACAAACAATATTGCATAATTAAATACATTATTATATAATACCTTAGCTAAGTTTATTCAGGATTTTTATTTTTGAAAAATATTTTAGGGATCCAAAAAGATCCTTGTAGCCAGGGAAAGAGGCGATAATGTGCGCGATTCAAATGTAAAATTGGGAACATGCCTAAAACAGATTTTTTTTTTTAATATGACGTTTCTCGTTATCTAATTATCAATATTTAAATATCAGTTAATATTTAAAAATAAATTTCTTATGTTTATCTCATAATAGGGGAAAAAAAATCTTCAATAATTATTTGTATGCATTTTTCTTAAAAAACTAGTGAATAGTGTAAAAAAAATACTAGGCCTATATAACTCAAACTTCTATCTTTTTATTAATAAATAAGTTAATGAACTATGTAATTTGAGAAGTTGCTTAGTAAGATAAAAAAAAATATAGTCAGATATTATGAATATTTAAATTCTGTAATATTCTTTTTCACTGTCCAGATGCAAAATAAGGAGAAAATGCAATGCATGATGTTTTAAGTCAAATTTATTTATTAAATAAATTTGAAATATTCAATTTAACTGAAGACAAAAATTTTGAAAAACCTAATTATGTTTGTCGACTTATATATCCATTTTATCTTAGGTTGTTTTGATATTTAGAATCGAGTATCATCTCAATAAGCCTAAAAAAAAAATTTTTTTACGGACACTTTCGAATTGAAATATAGAATAGGTTAAAAATAAATAATTCCATAATGTTAGGAGTTCGAATCCCGTTTCATGCCCTAATTTCAAATGAATTGGATATCAATTAAATAAATAGGTCTAAATGGCCTCCAATGACGAAAAAAGTCATTACAAATTCTATTTTTAAAATTAATATAATCAATAAAAGAAGACAAATTGAAAAAATATACATATTTAATTCCTAAATCCGTCCGTTTGCCCGTCACGCTCTGTTTTTATTATTTCCGATGGAATTTTTCAATAATAGAATCTTTGGCGTAGAAAATGTAAAACACTTGTAAAAGAGAGGGAGAGACTTTTTTTTCAATGGAAAACAAGGAAATTCAATTAGTGAATGTTTTCCTAGATTAATAATTAGTTTTTGCATTAGATGAGGATATCATGTAGGCCTAGTAAATAAAACTTATTTTTTTTTTAGTTTGATTTTAAAATATTCTCTCTTTTAATATTATTATAATACAATATAATTTTATTCATTAATTGATTAAAACCAAAAGCTGAAATTGTTTACAATTAATTCTTCAAGTCATTAAACAAAAGGGAATTAAATTTTTTACGAATTCATTTAGAAGGGCTTTATCTTTTCAAAAGTATTATTATAAAGCTTTTGCATGTTTGATTAAAATTTATATTAAAATTATTTTTTCTCCATAAACTCGTCTCAAGGAGTTTGTTTAACTGAGAAAGGTCAACCCACCTTTTTTAGAGATCACAGAGTCCTAGCCGAAAGTAAATTATTCAAATTATTATTAATTATAGACCAGATGTAGGCTAATAGGAGATCGGCTGTTAGAATAGCCTGCCATCTTTTGCAAGAGTGCTGAACTATTTGACACATAATTCTTAAATATATCGACTAAGCTTATTTTAAAATTTTCTTAATTAATATGTGATTAAGGTTGTTCGGACATTAAAGCACTTTCGTAGATTAAAAGCTAATTTTTTAATATGTTATAAATCACTATCAAATACGTATAAAATAAAATTTTGAAGCAGATCTGACACAGGGTTATCGTGTAATTAATTTTTAAAAAATTGAAATTTAACATGTAGCCTATGGGGAATAACGACGAAACGCACACATATCGAATTATATAGGCATCTGTGCAAATGATACAAAAACAAAAAAACTTACATTTTATTAATTCACTTCCGAGGAATATGTTAAAAATAAAATCAAAAGTTTCTGCCGACCGCTTTTAAAGATATTTTAACAAGAAAGTCAAAAAATTCTCCAAAATGACAGTCGCTAATATTTAAAAATAATGAATTCTCGAGAGTCAGACCAGCCTGGCAACGTCGCATAGCATAAGTGTCTTATCTCTATGTCAGATACATTTTTTTTTTCAATTTTACAATATTTTTTCTCGCAAATCGTCCATTGTGTTTAAACTGATTTGCATTAAACATTGTAATATATTAAATAAAATAAAATTTAAGGCGTTTAAGATTTAAAATAGATAGCTGATGAATGCAATGTTGCCAGATCTATATTACGTGAAATACTGCTCAAGTCGAAAGTCATTCATTTATTATTTTTGGTAAATAAATTATTAACTTAATCCAATTATAAACTATGATAGGTCACGACTAAATTATAATAAGGAATTTTGGCATTCAAATTTTTAATTTTATTTAAAAAAAATTTAGATTCTATTATGACTTACGATGTACTATCCGAACAACCTTAATAATAACAAATTAATTTTTAAATTTAAAAAAATTTAAGATTATTGGGGCAGATATCTCAAGCAAATACAAAAAACAATATTGTTTTGTTGCTTGATTAGAAAAAATATTGATATTTCACAACATCTATATATTATATATCACCGTTCGCTAAATATTCACAGCGACAACTTGCACATCTATTATTATTATTATTGACATCACTCACTTTTCAGTAGAGAACATCACAATAAAATACAATTGTTAGACGTTGAAAATATTAAAAACGAAAGAAGAAGTTTCATTAAAATGTAAAATTTTTACTTTAAAAATTTATATTTACTAAATAAAGAATTATATATATCATGTGTTGGTCCATGAGGTAATTATGAAAAACATATAACCAAGTATTTATTAATTTAAATAAGCGAAAAATGTAGGTACCGCCGGGAGTCGCAGCGATCTATCATAATTTAAATAAGCGAGTGCGTACTGTGGTCCAGTAGTAGGGCATGTTGAGCGTAAATCGACAGATCCGTGGTGCGACTCCCGGCGGTACCTACATTTTTCGCTTATTTAAATTAATAAATACTTGGTTATATGTTTTTTATATTTACTGTATTTTCTCAAACTAATACAATAGTATTAAATTAATTACTTTAAGAATGCAAATATATATAATTAGGATATCATTATTTGTAGATATAAAGACACTTAATGCGAGTAGTTTAGGTTTTCCCCATTCACATATGTAATTCTCCGTTGTTCCTCCTACAAATAATCCTCTCCTCTTTTAAGTCTTATCACTATATGACGTGAAAGTATTTAGTTCCAAAATAAAGGAAAAATTTCATGAGTCATTTAAAAAATTGATACCTTCTTTGCCTTGGGCATTTTGTAAAGTATATAAATAAATAATTATTCATGCTAATAAATCTCTCTGTCTTTAAAAATAATTAACATTAAGTGAATGCACCCTTTAATGTTTAATATAAAATATTTGTTCCGGTCGTGAATTATCAAGAAGGAAGAAATATTTTAGAATGATTAAGAAAATTTAAATATTTTTTGTGGCCCCGTGCCACAGTCGAAAATAAAGAAAAAGATTATAAATGTTATTTCAACAGTTTTTATTCATATTTTAGGAAAAAATATCCCCAAATGGGGCCTTAATAGAAGCGATGTTTCCAGGTGTCATCGAGGAAAGAAATGGCCCAATACCTCATCACATGTGATTATTTATTAGATTAAGGTTTAAAAAATTATGACCTTTAGTCAAGTTATAAGCATTTAGGTCTTATTTTATAAGAATAGGTGTGAAAAATCTTAATCTTATCGTTATGTATTAATCTGAATACACCAATCAATTTTCTGTTTTATTTGGATTCAGTAGGTCATTTTACTTAAGAATCTGAAGAAATTTTCTCGGGGCTTTTTTTCTTGTAGCACAGTGTAAGCTACAAGAATAAATTGTACACAGAAGTCAAGGCGAAACAGGCCCACGGGGCTTGGAGTAGTTGGTAGCGTGTCTACCTTCTATACCGAACGTCGCAGGTTCGGACCCCAGGCAGTCCGATGATTTTATTTAAGGCATTTGGATACCAAATGGCTTAAATAAGAATGCCTGGACCCCAATAATAGATAAATTAATAAATAACGGTTATCGTAAAAAAGTCTTATATGGCCTAAGTTGCCGAAAAGACTGTGTGAATGTGAGTGTGAGTGAGAAAAAAGTGTGAATGTTTAAAAAAAAAAAAAAAAAAAAAAAGGCGAAACAGGAGCGAAGGTGTTAGGCATGTTTTTTCCCGATAAGATGGCGTAGTGTGTCATAAAAAGTAAGCACAAAAAATCAAGTAATTCAAAAATTTGCCAAGAGATGTCAGAATGGTAGCTAATAATATTTAATGCATATGGTTGATTTATGTATATTTTATAAAAGCATAAAAATATATAAATACTGTATATGCCAGATATAGGCTATTAGGGGATCGGGTAGTATACTAGCTTGCCATCTATTGGAAGAATGCTGAACTAATTTGACATTTGATTTTTAAATAAATCATCTACTTTTAGGTAAAAACTATTCAGTAAAATTTTCATACTTATAGAAAGGTAGGTGTTATTTGTGGACAAAAAATGGTGCCTAAATTTTTAATAGACGAATTTATTGATGGACAATTTTTTTTTGACGAATTGCCATTCAGTTGGACCAAAAAATATTGGACCTACTCTCTAGGAATCGTTTAATTTTATAAATAAGAGTTGGTGGAGAAAATAAAAATGTATAGACGTCTATATTAATTAGGGTCCGACCGAAACAAGATTTTCAGCCGAAACCGAAACCGAATATTCGGCCTCAACCTTAGTTTCGGCCGAAACCGTAACCGAAACCGAAACTTGTATTTCTTATAAAAAATTTATATCATTTTACTTTTTTTTTTTTTTTGAAATTTTTTTTCCCCTCCCGTGAAAATCATTTTACCATTTTTTTAGGGAGACAAAATTTTTTTTCTCCCTCAAGTGCAAATCATTTGACCTTTTTTTTTGCTTGTGATCTCATCCCCTCTTTTTCAGACTCAGGTTTCGGCCGGCCGAAAGTTTCGGCTACTTTTTGGCCGAAACCGAAACCACGGCCGAAACCGGCGAAACCGTAACCGAAACCGAATATTCGGTCGGTTCCTAATATTAATATTAATTAACAAAAAAATGATATCAGAATCTAATTATAAATGGCCAAATATATTTATTTGTCAAAGATAAATAGCTATTTTGTATATAATTAGAATCTTGGAATGCAGGTAGAGCAAAGTTCAGCAGAAATGTCTCTTTGTGATAGGCTCGCTATGGTCTTTAGTCATATAAAATACCTCACTGAGAGTCAAGGGCATCAGCTGCTTATTTATAAGCCTATAATTCAAAAGGATAAAGCCATAAAAATTATTCCAATTTCCATGAAAATACAGTTGATAACCGTGTGAATGAAGTCTGATTTCGCCACCTTCACCTGCGCGTTTAAATAAAAAAAATTAAATTCTTTTATTTCAAAGTCATCTTGGACTGAACTGGCCAAGGGCAGTCTGCGTATTTTTTCAGGCCGTCATGACACATACACTCAACTTCCGGTCTTGTTTATTAAAGAATACAAAACAAAAAAAAAGTAATTAAGAGATATCAAATGACAAATTGTTAGAATTTAAATAACGTTTCGCGTCCGGCCTTGGGTATCTAATCAATGTCCCTGTAATGAAGAAATTCATTGTTTTTTAGCAAAAATATTAAAAAAAACTACATAGAAGTGATTAAAAAAAAGTTTTTTTTTAATCTAAACAAAATTTAAAATTCCATAAATTATTAATTTAAGAAAATATATTATTCTTGTGTAATTATAATAAATTTTTAACATAATACTGCATTTGTGAAATGAATCATATTAATATTGAGATGATGAACTATTAACAGATACGAGTAGGATTGAAGCCAGGAAAGAAAT
>JAKCPI010027249.1:0-20159 GCA_023213315.1 Euborellia annulipes
GTAGTTTGGGTACGTTTGGGTGCAATTGCACCTTTTGACCTAGATATTGTTGATAGTGCAGCTTTGGACTTTTTACCATGGCAAGTGAAACGAGTCGATTGAATCTATCCACGATTACTAGTATAATCGGCTATTAGTAAACACAAGCATAAACACGAGTTGCTCAATTTCAATAAATGAGATTTTAATTTCCTACAATATAAAGCTCACCCATACCCCTTCCTCTGGGCGCAATAATGTCATGTGATAACCCCAAAAGTCAAGGGGCATATGTTCGAATCCCAGGCAGAATCTTGAAATTTTATTTAAGCAGGATCAGGATTAGCTAAATTTAGATAGAATGAAAGTTCGAAATTTTAACTTTAAAACAAAAATCAAAAAGGCATTCTATTCACGGGATGAAAGGAAAATCCATTTAATTCAATTACCTAACCTTTTAGGAATTAAATTGATACAGAATAGTTGCGAAATAATTCAAACATAATCTTATTACTATTAAAATTTAGTAATCTAATTTTATCACATTAATAGCCCCGGGAATTATTTATCTCTTAAAATCGATGGCTCCCACCTGACCTTTTCTATTTAATCTAAAGATAATTAAATGGATTATTAAACGTCCATTAACTAAATCCTCCTCTTTTAGGGGTTTATATTCTAGAGAAAGACAATGAATGTCCCATTTGGAATAAGCCAAGATGCGCAGCTGGTCTTCAGATACAACTCTCAACCCCTGCGAAAGAAATCTGTTCAATTTTTTTTTTTTTTTAGCCATGGACGAATGAACTAAAATGACAATCGAATTTTATTCTTCTTTTCTCTTCTTCAATAACCGATTTACTTTATAGTATAGCACTGTCTAGCTATTATGACATGGATAAAGTGGATTTTAGCAGAGGTTTAAAAATTTATTCGAATTATATTCTGTAGTAATTAACTTTTTTTCTAAGGGTCTCCAGATGCCAAAAAATATCTTAAAAAATTTTTTATAGCTGGATAATCTTTGATGTGTAAAGAAAAGAATAGCAGCTAGATAATATTTCATTGGTTAGGCCCTCTATCCAGAAGTTTCGGTCTTGGTCAAGACTATCCTCAGAGCTTGTGGACTGTCTATATAGGAATAAATAAGGAATTATTTATTTATTATTTATTTATATAATATTATTATATAGAGATTTAAGATATACAGTATATATCGCGTATGTGGCGAAACGGAAATTTATATAATTAAATATAGGAATACAATCAAATATACAATCATACAGTAATGTAGTGAATATAGAAATCAGGTTATAGATAATTAATAATAATAGACTTATTAATGTGGATCCATTGCCTGTACTTAATTGATTGGCTTGTATTATGTTTTCTTACTTATTATTCAATGATTAAACAAATTAATATTATTAATTATCTATAACCTAATTTCTATGTTCACTACATATATGATTGAATATTTGATTGTATACCTATATTGATAACCCGCAAGCTCTGAGGATGGTCTTGAACAAAGAGGTCCTAATAAATGAATTATTATCTAGCTGCTATTGTTTTCTTTATACATTAAAAAAAAAATTCAAATTGCGACCTTTCCTATTTTTATTTTAAAGTCTGTTAGGCATCTTCGTCAATTTAGACTTTATACGATACTTATATTAATTATAATATATACATAAAGGGCCTATATATATATATTGGGGTCCAGCCATATATAATTATGCCATTTGGTATTCAAATAATTTAAATAAATTGATCGGACTGTGTCAGGTACGGGTTATCAATATTGACATTTCTAACCTCTCCCCATGAAGCCTCCCCTGGGTTTTTCTATTTAATCTCAAGTTAATTAAATTATTCTATTTAAATTATTAATTAATTATCAATCATATAAAATAAGAAAGATATTAATGATATTATCAAAAAAGTGATTTTGTATGGAAAGAGATTCTTTCTTTTAGATTAGAAAAGTTCGGATAAATTTTTTTTATTTTTTGAATGAATGCATAAGGTCCAAAGACCTAAGTCACATGCAATCAAGAAGAACATGAGAAAAAGAAAGCAAGAGTAGAAAGGGGGGGATTAAGGGAGAGACTCATCTGGGAGATTAGAAAAAATAATAGTAAATTTTAAACATTTTTCTTCATTATTAAAGTGAATAATCCTGAATTATTTTTTTTTTTTTTACATGGATTTAAATATTACTGAAATAAATTTAAAAAAAAAAAAAAAAAAATTAATTTCAATTTTGTAACTCCTCAATAAAGGATTAATAAAAAATATAGGCTATTATGGCGGGAAATTTTTATCTTATACCCAATTCCCTCCCGCCCAACGAAATTTGGTCCACTTAATAAAAATAAACTATTGTAAAATATTAATAAATAAAGTATTTATGAAAAAAAGTGACTTTGGAGGGTCGATTTTCGTCTCCTGTGTTCGATTTACTCCATTTTCTTAGGATCTTCTAGGACAATAAATACCGGTATATGAAATTTCATTCTGAGTGTTTCCAGAGATAAGAATTATTAAAAAGCTATATAAACACATAGGCCTCTACATATTTTTAAAATATTTTTGGAATACTTTGACCTGAAAAGTAAAAATATAAAAATTTAAAAGTTGAATTTTACAGGTTCATTCACTTATTATACCTATGAGAAAGTAATTTATCGAAAAGACAAAGAAGAATCGTAAATTTTTTTTAACATTAAAAAGTGGAAATATTTTTGTTGATATGACGATGATAGCCTCCATCCAACCCTCTTCTCCACCACCACCACCACCACCACCATTGGATAAATAGATTGTTTGATTTATGAAAAGAGGGTGTGAATAGAATAGTGGATAGGTACAGTACGTGTCCGAAGGCCCACCAAAACAACAAAACAAAACAACGAAGCCATCCAAGTGGAAGCCAGTCACGGATGACCATCCATCTGAATTGCCCTACATATCCCCATACTCACCCCCACATCATATTCGTGTATATGATGTGTGTGTGTGAGAGAGAGAGAAAGAGAGAAATTCACAGAGATATCTGCATCTATCTAGTGTCACGTGACTAACATAATCAACTTTATCATTATGATGGTCGATCAGGTCACAAAAACTCAAACACCCATTGAGTTTAAACGCCAATGGATTTTATATTATTGGTAAAGTACGTGTAATATGAAAAAAAAAAACAAAATTAAGCCGATTAAAAAATTCAATTTATGATTAAAATGAATATTATGAATTAAAGGAAAAAATGTCAGGATATTACGAATCTCATCTCACCTTAAAAATACATTAAATCGTGAGGAAGTGAAATACATGGTAATTCCCTAAGAATTAAATTAGAGTGCGGTGAAAATTAAAAACTTAAAGGATTATTTAACTAATGTGTATGTTTATTTGTTAGTGAACCAAACGCGCCATGGTTTCGGGAATCGAACCCAGAATCTCCAGCCTTTTTCTCGAATAGACTGGAGATCCTGGATTCGATTCGGTGTTCTCCCTTTGCACCAACAAATAAACAAACAAAGAAATTTGTTAAATATACTGTAGTATATCCTTGGCTAGTAAAATCCTAAACGAGGTATTCATTAATATTAATATCTTATTCTAGTGGTTCCCTAGGAGTCCGAGGACGATGTCTTAGGGGTCCGCGAAATGTCACTGAGAAATTAAATTATTTTGTATTTTACTTGACTTGGAGTAGCCATTATCCTAATCTAGTTCAGCTGATATAAATTACTTACTAATCTAAATCTAATTAATATATTAATATTTGCAATATTTTAATCTACAATTTAAGAATTTAAGGGGTCCTTGGCAGTATAGCAACCGATGAGAGGTCCTTGAAAAATTTAGTTGGCAACCACTGTCTTATTCAAATATATAGATCTCGAAAATTATTTAATTAAAGAATTTTATTAGAAAAGAGATATTGTTTATCTCAAGTGCCAAGGCAATGCAACCGAGCCGATTGAATGGTTGAATTCGAGGATTAATTAGTCTTCTTTGTTTGTTAATTTTTATCTTTACTCTTCTTGTTCAGTGAATTGATTTTTTTATCTGAGGTTTTTTTTATGAAATTCTTTTACAAAATTCATATTAAGGTTTTAAAAAATGAGTCGAGCAGCTATGGTTATTATTATATGATAATTCAAGTCTACAGAGATGACGATTCAGTCACATGTAGACCCATCTTCAGAGTCAAGTTAGTGCCAAAACATAAATCCTCTGGATTATTTTGGTAATTTTACAAAATATACACATAACGGAAGATCTGAAGATGTTCGAAAATATGATCGAAACGCTATTCCTAAAGAATAAGGAAAAAAGCTGCCCGACTCTTCATTAAATTCTCCTTTATTAGTGGCGGTAATAAATATGTTTAAAAAAAAAAATCACTTGGCGGAACATTTTCACTTTTGCGGAACCTAAGTTATTTCCATTAAAATCTCGACGTTGAATTTTTGACATGAATCTAATACTTTCTTTTCCTCTCTCTATAAATATACAGTATTTTGGAAGATACGCAACTTTTTTCTGTTTCTCTTATTATAACAAATAATTAAATAACTTTAATGCTTAGCTACTACTCTAAACAAAAAGTACCATAAATCCAGTTGTCCAAAAGCAAAAAAGGTACCTCTAAATCCTGTCTTTAAATCTTTTATATACAATCCAATCCATTTTCTCATTTCCTTTCAGAAAACGATTAAGATTTTATTGAGAGACATCTCATTGTTTTTTTTTCTTGACTCTTAAAAAAAAAAAAAAAAAAAAAAAATTATTTAAAACAAAACCTTATTAAATTATTTTATAAAATTTCACGTAGATTGATCGGGTGCATAAAGAATTTCCCATAGAGCAAAGTTCTCTTTTATATTAAATTAATTTTATTTTTAAATTAAAGTCAAAATGGATTAAAATTAAATACTAGGTTGTTTCAAAGGTTTTATTGATTAAAAATTAACATTTTTTTGCAGAGATAAAAATTAACACTTGATACGTATTCAACATTTACTTCTCATCATCAGAAGTGATTACATACTTTCATGTACCACCTATTACTAAGTAATCACTTCTGATGATGACAAGTAATTGTCGAAATACGTATCAAGTGTTTTTTTTTTTTTTTTTTTTTTTAACACTCACACTTTTTTCACATTCACACACACATACACACAGTCTTTTCGGCAACTTAGGCCATTTAAGACTTTAATCGATACTCGTATTTGTATAATATATATTTATTTGGGGTCCAGGCATTCTTATTTAAGCCATTTGGTATCCAAGTGGCTTAAATAAAATCATCGGACTGCCTGGGGTCCGAACCCGCGACGTTTGGTATATGAGGTTAGCACGCTAACCTCCACGCCAAGCCCCGAGGGCGTATCAAGTGTTATAAGATAATGGGGAAAATGGCTGTTTAATTTGATAAGGATAGCGGATAGCAGCCGAGGTCCTGAGGAAGGGCGCGACTGGCGACGGAAACGTCGACGATCAAATAAAGGAAAATCTGATAAAAATTGATATAGTTTTTGTCTGATTTGATTTTTCCTGGCTACTATCCGCTATCCTTATCAAGTGTTAATTTTAATTAATAAAACCTTTGAACCAAAATCCTAGTATTTAATTTGTATATTTAATTTTAATTTACAAAATGTTTCAACGAGATCCAACGGTCGAAAGTTTAAATCTTATCAAAATGGATTATTTAAAACTTGTTTTTGAAAATAAAAAAGTGTATACATCAGACCACTTAATTAATCTCATAATCCCCCAAAGGCGGGTTCCCCATTCTTATTTTATATTGTTTTCTAAATGAATAAGGGGGCGTTTTTCAAGTGTTTAGAATGAAAAAGAAAATATTTGTTATTCTATTCTTTTGCATAATTAAGGAACAAAAAATTGATATTAGTTAAAAAAAAGATATTATAAAAAAGATGAAAAAATCCTTTGATGTTTTTTTTGAAATTAAATCTCTTATATTTTATTAGAAAATAAATGGCTTTGATCTTAAACTTAATTTTGTTAAAAATTAATATAGTCTACTTATAGCGCGTTTTTATATAACACAAAAAAAAAAAAAAAAAAAAAAAAAATGTCTTAAATGTATACTCTTATAAATTAATTATAATTGTAAAATGATATTATGAGAATAGAAACAGGAAATGCAAACGAAAGGAATTTTTTTAATGGCAAAAATACATGATTATTGATTGCAATTTAGAAGATAACTTAGGTACAACTTGAGGAGTTTCTAAAACTTTGGAACAAATAATGATTAGATTACTAGAAATTTAAATGATATAATACTTTCAAATTTATAAAAAAAAATTCACATTAGATCTTCTTAAATTCTCTTCAAGAATAAATCGAAATTTAATTAAACTTTTCTAATAAATTTATTTAAAAAAAAAAGTTAAAAATATTTATGTAATTTATAAAATAATTATTTTCAAATTAATTTTTAATATCTATCGAAATGCTAAGTAAATTTTAATTTACGTTTTTTTTTCTTTTACCTCTATATTTATATAGTCGCAAATTTAAGTAAAAAATTTATTTTTATATTATTAATTAAATCGTACATTTCTTCGTCTTGAATATAATACAAACTCTTACAGCGAGAGATTGTTGAATATATTTAGGTCAGTTGCAAATTGCAATTCGTGCTCTATTCTTTTTTTCATCTCGTTGCGTAGCTCCTGCCACTGCCCTAGTCGTATACCTGGAAAGCTGGCTCTCATAGCTACTAACTGCCTCTGTAATTTCCAAGCCAACTTGTAGATTTGTGTTCCCATATTGAAGATATTTGATTATAATTAATTTCCCAAAATATTTAGAGATCAATTATTATATATTATATTATTAGATTCATTGAAAATTGTGGATTTCTATAGAACATATATACATACGTTTTTCCCATTTCATTTTTATATATAGGCCTATAGATAAGAGAAAGTATTCATGTCAATAATTCAATGTCAAGATTTTGATGAAAATACATGTCTTGAGGTCCCCTAAGTCCACAAAAGTCACGCAAATTTTGTGAAATCATATAAATTATATATATCACGCTTGAAACTGTGAAACCAAATTCATACAATTTAATATTTATATAGCCGACAAAAGATAGGGTGCCGCCGGGAGTCGAACCACGGATCCACCGATATGTACTCATTGCCCTACCACTGGACCGCAGAACGGCATTCTGTTATTTGAATTCACTCAAATTATATATTTAAGTTAGCCCCCCCCCCCCAGCACATAACAGGAAGCTTTTGAAAAAATCAGCCAAAAAGTACTTTTTCTGTTTTTTCGATTTTCTCAAAATTTGCTTTAACGATTTTGATTGAAATTCAAAAATCATATGTTAGACGCTCTTTAAAATGTATTTAGTCATTTTGACCACAAATTTGTTTGAAGCAAACTTCACTCTTTTATTTCATAGGAAAGACTAGAAGATAATAGTTACCATGGTAACAAAAAATAAATATTTTCTCATATTTATAAATTTTTCATCGAGAGAAAAATAATTTTTTTTTTAAACACACCCTTTTTTCCCACACACGCACACACATACACACAGTCTTTTCGGCAACTCAGGCCATATAAGACTTTTACGATACTGTATTTTTATTTAATATATATGGGCCCAGGCATGGATAGAAATCATTGGACTGCCTGGATCCGAACCCGCGACCCTTGGAAGGCGCTAGCAACTACACCAAGGCCCGAAAACAGAAAAAATTTTAAAAAAATGTATTTTGAATTCGCCCTTAATCTATGGCTCTATGGAGGTAATTCATTGTTATGGGAAAAAAAGGGATGGGTGGGAGTGAAAATTATTAGAAATTATTTTACTAACAGCTATCATAGGTAGGCCCTATGTAGTTTTTTTTTTTATATTTGAATTTGGTATGACTAAGAAGAGATCAGTCAAATACTGGGACGATTGACAAAATTTTATTTTTCTTAAACCCATAAAGTGCGGCATAATAAAAAAAGTATAACAACTTGAAATTAAAAAAAAAAAAAAAATTAAAATTAAAAGGGTATTTTATATAAAAACAACCTCATTTGTATGGATTAATGTTTATAATCAAATGATAAATTAAAACCTGTATGAATGAATGATGTATTCAAATTTATTCTCTTTAATTTTCAAAATGATAGGCCTATTATAAAAAAAAAAATAAACATATTAAATGAAGGAAAATTGATTATTCTAATAATAATTAAAAAAAAATTTTTATTCAAGCAAATACAAGGTATATAATAAAAGAAAAATCTGGCATGACTATCGCACAGCACACAGCTTGTCACACCAGATTTTTCGTGTAGACATTAATTTAGTTTCCGCCGATATATTCGAATTCAAGATGTAAAATTTATAAGTATGAATATACTGTTATAGGGAAAATGGTGTAAAACCAAGTACCGGAGTAAATAAAATAAAAAAAAAAAAAAAAAAAGTATGAATATAAATATTTATATTTTGTTACCATGACAACCATTTCTCCTATCCTTCCTATGAAGTGCAAGAGTAAAGTCTATTCAAACAATTTTGAGAGCAAAATGAGAATATACATTTGAAAGAGCATCAAAAAAATAATTGATTTTTGAATTTTAATCACAATCGTTTTAGCGGAATTTGAAAAAATCGAAAAAAAATACTGAAAAAGTATATCAGTAAAGTACTAGTACTTTTTGGCCGATTTTGATCAAAAGCTTATTTTCATATTTATAATAAGCTTTTCGCCCAAAGAGCACTAGAGCTTTACTGATATACTTTATCTGTTTTTATCGTTTTTCTCAAAATCTGCTCCAACGATTTTGATTAAAATTCAAAAATCAATTATTTTTTAGATACTCTTTAAAATGTATTAATATATTCTCATTTTACCATTGAAATCTTCTGAAGGCCACTTTACTCTTGTACTTCATAGAAAAGACAGGAGAAATGGTTGCCATGGTAACAAAATATAAATAAACAAATGGTTTATAAATTCAAATTCAAATTCAAATGTACCGTACTGAGAACTAAATATATGTCGGCACAAAAAATCTGGTGTGTCAAGCACAGAACACAACTTTTGATTACCGAAGGTATGAGAAAGTTGTGCGCTGTGCGACCAGTCACACAAGATTTTTTTATAATTTTAAAAACACACTTTTTTCCCATTCACACTCACATACACACACTCTTCTCGGCAATTCAGGCCATATAAGACTAAACGATACTCATTATTTGTTAATTTACATATTGGGGGTCCAGGCATTCTTATTTAAGCCATTTGGTATCCAAATGGCTCTGGAAGCAATATGCTCGATGACATATCGAGATTTTGCCTGGACCCCCAATAGATATTATCTCATTAATGGACCCTGTTATGCATTAGTGTGTCAAGCGCCAAAAAAATTAAAAATTGAGTTAGGAACGGGATATTGTTTCAAATGCTATAATTAATAGTATTTTTTATGAAATATGTCCTAAAAAAATTTATATTTATTGTTACTTGCATAATTGACAAAAAAAATATATATAATCCAATGAAAACAAAAAACTTTATTGTTAATTTTCTCAAAACTCGGTAGCTGGCGCTTGACACACTAATGCGTAACAGGGTCCATATAACGGTTATCGTAAAGTCTTATATGGCCTAAGTTGCCGAAAATACTGTGTGGATGTGTGTGTGAGTGTGAGTGTGAATGAGAAAAAGTGTGAATATTTTTTTAAAAAGAAAAAAAAACATTTTGCTTGATGGAAAACATTTTGCTCGATCGGTGTGCGTTCAGCTAAACATCAACTCTATTAAACATATTAGTGAGTCTCCGAATTCAAACAAATAAGTAGGTAAACAAAGTGGGTAATAATCTTTAAAGAATTACAAAAAGTACTCTAATGACGTGAAGAGTCTTCCTTTTGAACAATTTTTTCCAAATACAATGTTCAAAAGAATTAGATTATCGTTTTTAGTTGCAAGATATTTGACAGAGAGATATAGATAATATGCCCAAAATTTTTATTCCAAACTCACGAGTCTTATATTTCCATTGAAATCGAATTTTCCCCCGATTTCTTTCACTTATATATTTCTTAAATATGAAAGTAAAAATGGTTTTTATTGGGGTGAAATTTGTGTATGTATTCACAAATAATATTAAAAGCATGCGTATTCATTTCAAATTAAGTAAAAAAAACCGCATTCACAAGAAATTAATATTTAATGTGTACTTGATTTTTGCTTTTTTTTTAATATTAATAGTTCCAAATACAAAATATGGTAAAAAAAAATAGGATAAGAATAATGAATTAAACAACCATCAAACATTCAAGAATAATAATAAATATAAAATACTTATAAAAAGCAAAAAGAAACGCATGTATAGGCAATAAAATCGAATATTTTAATAAAAATATTCAAGCGCGCATGTGTTTATCAATTTATATTTTTCTTAATATTATCCCGAATTACTCAACAAAATTTAAATGAATTTTAGTGCAACAAGTATTTACAATAATTTTTTTTAGTCTTGAAAGAAATTTAATTGAGCGCAGATAAAAATTAAGCTGAATAATTGTGTCAATTCGATTAGAATGTTTGGTGGTGGCGTCAGTGTTGTTACTCTACTCTAGTATAGTAGTGTGAGTACTCACGCGGGCAGTGCTGTCTCAGTTGCCCTGCTCGGCCATGGTGGATCTACTACCCCTTGGCCCCTGAGAGCCCTTCTCAAAACCCGGGGGCCCCAACGCGCCCTCATATAGACCCGGTGGGCCTCAGAGTCTGCGCATTTGCACTTTGCCCCTTCCCAAAGACGTCACGACCCCTCCACAACCGAAAGCGGGGGGACGCTTTTCAGAAATGACACTCACCCTCTCTCTCTCACAGCAAAATCAAACATCAAACTCCACCCCCTCTCCCCCTTCATTTTTTGTTTCCCACAAAGATTCCTTTTGGCAGCCGAACATTTCTCAATAATAAGATCTTCCTCACACTTGCTTTAATTATTGAATTTTTTACGTTGTAAGAATATTTTTTGAAAGGAAATAAAAGAAGAAAAATGCAATAGAAAAAAAAGAACAAGAAAAAATATTTTTGCCAAATTATCAATTATTAAGTTATTTAAAAAAAATAATAGAATATACGAATTCTCAAAATAATCACGAAATTTATAATGCTTTTTTCATGTTTTGGATCTTTCAAATTTTAATCTAGAATAGGCTATTATGGGAGAATTAAATTAAAGTATGATACACAAGGTTTTTTTGTTTCAATGATTTATTTATTTAACATTAACACTTTATACGTATTTCGACACCATATGTGTCATCATCGGAAGTGAATTACATACTGGTCTCAGTATGTAATTCAGTATTCAGTAATTCAATATGCAACTCAGTATGTAATTCACTTCCGATGATGGACTCATACGGTGTCGAAATACATATAAAGTCTTAATGTTAAATAAATAAATCATCGAAACAAAAAAACCTTGTGTATCATACTTTAATTTAATTCTCCTATTAAAGCATAATGTTTCAACTAGAGCCAACGGTTACTAGTTTAAAATAATAGGCTATTAACTATCAATGGGATTTCTAAAAAAATTATTAAATATTCTATTGCAATATAAAATATAGGCTTGAATTACTTATTTCAAAATGAATGCTTTATTACCATAAAAATTTCTAATTCGATTATAAAAAATGCATTCATGGAATGGTCATCGCCATTTAGGGGTTATTAATCTAGGCTTAAAAAGTAATTAAACAAAATACAATATTGATAATTATAGGCTAATAAAATAAATTTCTACCATAAGCAAAAATTTAAAAATAATATGAATATGAATCCAGGCGTTCTAGTTAATTTGAATTTTATTAAACATTTTTTAACACAAATTAATGGCTTTATGGGCTCGAAGATTAATAATTAGCATTAGTATCTATTTAAACGCATAAATATTAATAGCTTAATACATAGGTACATTCATAAACATTTCTAAATATATTAGGCTATGTACAAATCCTACTACTCGTATTTATTTGCACCTGGAATGGCCGTTTCGGCAATCCTCTCTATGTATGAGATGCAATTAAGGGCGCTAGACTCTAGATCCAGTTGTTATTTGGATTAACATTCAGAGGACTGTGCATAATCCTAAATAAAGACACACACTCTTCGGGCTCGGGCCTTCGAAATGCATTATTATTAGATATAGCAAAAGAAATAAAGGTTTTACGAGGACTTCATTATTCTATAAAAAAATTCGGGAACCAAAATTTACATATAAATAGGAGAAAAAACAAATTCAGGGAGCTTTACACAAAACGGATAGTTTTATACTCAATTGGAAATTTTCCTAAAATAAAAAAAATTTTATCAACTTTAAATTTAGAGCTAGATCTACCTACGGTCTATGTTATTAATATTTTATTTTATTGACTTGTACAGTGAGCTCCACAATTAAGTCCCCATATGATAGCTAGAACCATGGGCGTACCCAGCGGGGGGCAGGGCGGGACAGCTGCCCCCCCCCCCCCCTAGAAGCAAAAAAAAACAAATGTTTATAAAGTGATGAAAAGAAACAAAATTGGTGGAGGGCGACGGGAAATGATTTTTTTTTGTTAGGACTCGAGGGTTTTTAGGCCTTTAATTCGAAGGCTTTTCCCTCTATATAAAATACAGCTATGTCACAATCTGGACGACCATGATCTGTTCATGCCCCCCCCCCCCCTAGATCCTGGGTACGCCCATGGCTAGAACCTTAAGTATATGCTATAGTATATGGTGTATAGTGAAATAATTTTAATGACAGAAAAGGTAAAAAGTAAAATCTGGTAGAGATGATTTTATTTTACCTTTTCAAATTTAAAATTATTTCACCATAAACCATATTCTTAAGGCTCTAGCTATCAGGTGGGGACTTAATTGTGGCGCTCACTGTACTCATATATTTCCATTAAAATTTTATGAAGAGATGTGCAAAAAAAATTTTTTTAAGTCTTCTGCAACTTAGGCCTAATAGACTTTAACTTTGTGCTGTGCGTTAAGTCACACAAGATTTTTTAAATTAAAATGATTTTTTTTTTTAATTCACCTTTCAAATGAATATGATATAATAGAAGGATGGGAGCCGATGATTTAGTCTCTGTACATTCCCTATGAGAAAAATTGCTGTATATTCAATAGGAAGGTCAAAGACAGTTCTGTTGAGTGGGGGCAGTGATAAGTGAAGCACCTCCGTGTCAAAGATTTCATCCTTCATTTGGATCAGGGCGTCGCGTAGGGCAGGACCATTTTTCTCTTGTACTTCATAGGAAAATGTGTTTGAATTTGTTAACAAATCTATTTACTAGGCCTCTATAGAGAAAGAAAGTGAATTGCATTTATTATGGAGAGAGAGAGAGAGAGAGAATTTGAGAGACCCAATTTTTTAAACTCACGAGTTATAAAAGCTTCGTTTGAATCTCCTCTTCCATTTTCTTGCATTTATAATTATTAATTCCCCTATAATGCCTTATACAGAGAAAATATTATTTATTACTATCCTATTGCTTAGTTCTTAATATTTATTGAAATAATAGAAAAGATCTGCTCTTTATTCACTATCTTACTCTCCTTTTATTTAAATAACAAAATGGAATCTTCCACTCTCTCTTCAAATTCTAACTATTAATATAATTAAAGAAAGTTGGGCGGGAGACCTCCCCCCACCTTCCTTTTTTTTAATTATTACATCATATCAATCTCTTTCCCCTCTCTCTATCTCTCTGCAGTTGATTCCCCCTCCTCACTAATTAACCAATCACGGGGCTGTATTCTTTGGCGCCAATGAACACCTGCTTTTAAGGGAAGGCAAGACCCTTGACCAGATCAGTAGAGGGGGGACTCTTGACTAGCAATGTGTCTGCGCTCGTTTTCTCTAAGGAAACCGACGCTCTCTCATTTGACCGTCAGCCATGACGCCAGCCAGCCACCCCGGCCGTTCTCTCTCCTTTCTCAATCGTTTTGCTTAGGTATTTCGCTTCAATATTACTTATTATTTATTTATTATACACTTTAAACATATAATATTTATAAATAACATAAAAATTTAATAATTCCTCACTATCTTTGTTGAACCATATATGATTGCATGCCATCAGTTTTCATTTTTTTTGCTCTCTTATTGGCAATTTCACATGTGCATATTTTATTTTATCCATTTTTTTTTCAAGTCAGATTCTTTCATATATTATATCATATCAAACATAGTAGTATGCTAAGGGTTCTTTTCTCTCGTTTGACCATTTTGTTTTTAATTAAGCAACGCTAATATAATTCAAACTAACTAAACAAATGAATATTTAGTAAAATGCTGAGATATATAATTCTGAATGAATATATTACTTGAAAGAGAAAGGCTTTTTCCATATTCTAAGCCTATAAACCAGATCATACTAGTTCATATATTATAATATAGAGCTATTTGGCTATATTTAAATAATATAATATTTAAAGAGTGGAACGTTTTAATTTTGAAATAAAATGAATACACAATAATTTGCAGTGATTTTATTTTAGTCCTTTGAGTATAACGTTTCGGTAGAGATTCTAGCTTCTTAATGTCTCTTAGCCTTTGTACAAAGTCTTCGAATTTTTATTCATTCCTTGGTGCCTCGGTTAGACTAGAGATCTTAGGTTCAACTTCTGGGATAACTTGATTCACCAGTAGGCCTAACTTGTAAAAATTGAATCGTATATTTTTTGAATACTCATACGAATAAGTCTCCAAAACTAGTTAACTGAGAAAATCGAAAAAGTACATCAGCAAAGTACTAGTATTGGGCCGATTTTGCTCAAGTGTTGCTTACCAAAGGGTACCTAACTAAATTTATAAATTTCAACCTCGTAGCTCTTTTCGTTCTTGAGATATTTTGTTCATACACACAGAGATTGTCGGATTCACTTTTTTGTACCAAAGGGGCCTCATAAAGTGTGTAGAACTTTTGACATGAATCCAATACTTTCTATAGGCCTATATTACCATACTGATTGAATATAGGTGAAAATTTAAATCTAATATGGAATAAAATTTATTTATTTTTTTTTAATTTTATGTTTAAATTTCAATTAACTAATCTATTCCAAGCTTATATATAATTGCCAATCCCAAGTATTAGTAGGAAGCAAACTTTTTTTTTATTTAATAGAATAGCAAAGATTTCGATTTCATATTCGTATATTCATAGGATATTTTCAAAGAATTAAGTAGGCCTATCGAGTAAAATTCCTCTAATATCTTTGTGTCTTATTGATGCATTCAAAGAGGAAAAGCATTAATTTTGTTTGAAAATTTTTCCTTTCCACCTGCAGGTCATAACTTGTTTAATTTGTAGGGTCTTTTGCATTATATCTCCACAAAAGGCTTATTCTACAAACGCTCATTCTTTTAATTATTCATTACCTTAATAATAAATAAGTTTAATAACTTTTTTCACAAGGGAATATTTTTACTATGCCTATTTTTTTCTTTTTTTTTTTAATCTCTCGGCATCTGAGACCATATAGACTTTAAAGTGTGGTAAAAATATATTTTACGATTCATGTAATTCATGTGATTCAGACACACTATTCTTTCTTTAAATTCTTTCAAATTTTCTTAAAAAAAAAAAAAAATAATAATAATAATAATAATAATTGTAATCTCCGTATGTCTCGGTCCGTTTGAGCCACTTCCACTTGAATTTTCGAAATAAAATTTGTCACCCTTAAAGGCGGCGTAATAAAGAGTCCAAGAAATACTTGGGTCTCAAATCCTTTAAAATAGGGACATATGAAATCATTGGATTCTATTTCTATAGCGCTCAATGCTTAAAGCGGGAGGCGCGGCTTGTAATATTTAACCACCATATCAAATATACTGTAGATGAGATTAGATCAACTTTTGCAATCATATTTGTATTTTTTGATAATAAATTTTCTCTCTCTCAATGGGTTGTTATGAAATTCCGTCAGGACTGGAGACAAATGTCTTAATTATTATGTTTAGGGATACCAAAATTTATTGAGGCCAGGTCCGGACAGACGACTTCCGGGGGTCTGAGGTGTTTGGAAAAATTTTAAAAATTATGCACTGAAATCTGCCTTTTTAGCTATCCTGAGACGTGAAAAATATTATCCAACTTTGCTTGATTTATAAGCTTAATTTAAAAAATTAAAAAATAAGTCTTATGGAGTTAATAAATTACAAATTTTTTTGATTTCATCTCTTTCTATTTCCTTATTGTTTAAAGACCCTACCATAAAAATTTCATTAAGATTGGTTGTCAAATAAGTAAATTCAGGGCCGGAACTAGGAGATTTTTTTAAGGGGGGCAAAATTTAATTTGCCGCCCCCTCCTTAAAATTTTCTATACAAAATTCATATCATTTTACCTTTTTTTAGTAAATCTTTCTTTAATTGCCGCCCCCTGATATCTGCCGCCCGGGGCACACGCACCCACTGCCCCCCCCCCCCTCTAGATCCGGCCCTGAGTAAATTTGCACACATAAACTAGGGGTAGAGGCCAAGAACTAAAAAGCTTTTGGTAAAAATTGGACTCTAAGGGCGGACCAATATTTTTTTCTTACATAACCTATAATTTTTTTTATCGATATATTCAGGAACTAGACTTTCTCCCGAGTAAAATGATATATAATATGTAAAACATCCAACTATTAGAGGGAGCTCTAGGAGGGCAATATTTTTTTCTTGAATGGTGGGTGGGCGAAGTTGTGCGCTCGGCCTAGTCCGACCTTTTATTTTTATTAAGATTTTATAAATATTTTCTTTTTTGGCGATAACTTATTATTCAATAAATATGAAAAATTAAAAAGACTACTAATATATTAGTACTTGAAATAGAAACGAAAAAATCGATGGCCCCTTCAGTTGTGATTAAAAATTATAAATATTTTTTTTATCGTATTGTATAAAAAATATAATGAAAATCAAAGAAATTTTTTAATTAATCATCAAAATTCATTCAACTCATACATACTCTATTTACTTGTATAAAACAATGTGGAAGTAGCTTTGTTAAAAAGTTCATAAAATATCAATTAATTATCTCGCTTGTCAGAAAAATGTCATGGAAAATTTTTGAAAGCCTTACTATTATGATATTAAAATAAAATTCATGTAAAAAAATGGAATAAGTAAATTTAGAAACAATTCTTTGTTCGTAACATGAGAGCTAAAATTAACAGAGAGAGAAAGAGAGGGGTGGGGGTGGGAAAGGGGGAGGTTCATTGAAAACGCAAATACAAGATCTGTTCTCTGAACTGCATGTAATACGACCCTACAATCTTCCTATCACTGAGCATGGGAACCTTGAGGATGGACAACCCGCTTCACTTTGCGGACCATTGGTTTTCTCAAATTGAATTTAAAATAAAAATATATAAAACAAATTTCTGTAAAAAATTTACGTTTTTATGGTGTGTCTATAACTTTACTGAAGTTCTTTTTCAGTTTTTCTTTCGATTTTCTCAAAATTGGCTTTAACGATTTTGTTTAAAATTCATAAATCAGCTATTTTTATATGATCTTTAATCAGTAAAATTGTTTGAAGTAGGCTTTGCTGTATTTGAGATTTTTCAAATTCATTTTCCTTCCATAGACTGATGTACTTTTTCACAAATAGCTTTAACGAGTTTTAATTTATATTAATTTAATTTTTAGATGTTCTTTAAAATCTGGCGCCTATATTCTCATTTTGTCCCCAAAATTGTTTGAATCCCACTTCTACATTTGATCTTAATCATTGACCACGAGGAGGAAAAGTGTGGGCAGGGAGGGGGAGATCTGGGACTCTAATATAGTGCCGAAAACTAAATTTCTCGTGTGACAAGCACAGAAGACAACTTTCTCTTGAAAGGTTCAAATATTGAAGATAAGAGAAAGTTGTGTTCTGAGCTATCATTAAATTAAAAAATTTGGAGTAACTGGCAGTATTTTTTGGCAACTCAGGCCATATAAGACTTTTAGCGATACTCGTATTTTTATTAATATATATATTGGAGGTCCCGGCAATTATTTTAAGCCATTTGGTTTACAAATGGCTTAAAATAAAATCAACGGACTGCCTGGGATCTGAACCCGCGACCCTTGGTATAGAAGCCCAGCACTCTAGCAACTACGCTAAGGCCCGAGCGCACATGTTTAATATAATTCGCAACGATGGTTAACTTAACAGCAATGATCCTGGTGGCTGTTGGTTTTCTACATTGCCAAGCCCGCTTTCAAATAATTAAATCTTTGAAGTTTGGCAACAATATCGTTAGAACGCAACTATTTTTCTTTTTATTTATAAGTGTAACTAACTAACTATTTTTCTTAAATTACAATTTTTGGGTCAAAGAGTTTTAGCTAGAATTTATTAAATATTTTTATTTTCTTTCTTGACTATTGAGGCCATTTAGGGGCTAATTGTATTTATTTATTAAATTTATAATAGTATTAATGGCAACAAACGCCCACCCGAGATTCCATCGTATTTGGCATTGCGAAACAGCCTAAATATTTCTGAAAAACGAAAACTATTTTTTGAATACTTAATTCTAAATTACGAATAAAGAAATATAATTCATATTTTTTTGAACATTATATATATATATTAACAAAGCTTTCCCAATGGACTTCCCCTCTTCCACCCCATTACTCATATAGGAATTCATTTCATAAGCTGGATCTATAAAGAGAGAGAGGAAGAGAGAAAGAGTGAGGGAAAAACCCTTCGGTTGACTTCTCTTACTGGAGTCAGAACTTGGCTGTTGCTTACTTTACTTTAACAGAGAGAGAGAGAGGGAGATATGTCAAAAGTTTTCTTTGACATGTTCAAGCTTAAACGATAAATGTATATACAAAACATGAAGTGAAATCTTAAATTTGTCTACAGTACATCTTTTAATTTTTTTTCCCTTCTGAAATGGAAATATAAACCTATTAAAAGATTATAGATGGATCCTCAAAAATAAATACATTGTAATGAATCAGAGCTCACGATTCATAAGCGAATATATTTATTTAACATATATCATATATAAATATAAATATCAATATAAATATAAACAGATATATAATAATAGCATAGGCGCCGGAACTGGGGGGGGGGGCAAGGGTACATTGCCCCCCCCCCCCCTGGCATCCTACAGGGGGGGCAGAGGGGGGCAAAATTTCTTCTTTTATTTCATTTATTTTTAAAAATGATATATTTTTACTTTTGAAAAATAAAATCTTCTAAATTAAAAGAGTAAAAAATTCATTTTTTTTTCAAATTTTTTCCAAAAATTTTTGATAAAATCACTAGCAAATTTTTTAAAATTTTAATTTTATTAAAATTGTGATTTTATTTAAAATTTTCAAAGTTTTATAGTAGATTTGTTTTTGTTTTATACTATTTGAACATATTAAATTATTTTAATTTTCTATAAAAAATTAATTTTTTGCCCCCCCCCTGATTCAAATTCGTTCCGGCGCCCCTGAATAATAGCAATAACATATATAACACATACAAACAAAAGTTGTGTACTGTGCTTGTCACACCAGATTTTTTCAATTTATTGCTATTTTAATTGAACGGAAATTGATGAAAAAATAACTTTAAGAATTATTTTATTAAGGTTTTTTTTTAACACACTTTTTTTCTCATTCCACACTCACACTCTTTGTAAGACACAGAAGCACACAGTCTTTTCGGCAACTTAGACTATATAAGATTTTAGGCATATACGATAAAAATTATTTATGAATATATATATATTAGATATTTTTAACGAGACTGAGTGTTTTTTATTGGTGAGGCCAAACATCCTTTTAAATATGGACCCTGTTATGCAATGGTGTGTCAAAGACCAAAAAATTCAAAAATGAGTTAAGCACGGAATATTGTTTCGAATGCTTTAATTAATAGTATTTTTTATGAAATATGTCCTAAAAAAAATTTATATTTAATGTTATTTGCACAATTGACAAGAAAAATTATATATAATCCAATGAAAACAAAAAACTTTATTGTTGATTTTCTCAAAACATGATGTTTGGTCTTTGACACACCATTGCATAACAGGGTCCATATATCTATGACTTGTTTAGTCCGAATCGGGGTATTTTGAATACTATTATCTTAT
>JAKCPI010027250.1:0-19525 GCA_023213315.1 Euborellia annulipes
AATAGGTAATTTCACAAATTATTTTCGAAGAATTTTTTTTTGATTGTTTTCATAGAAATTATATTAAAGCTAAAAAAATAAAAAATTTCAAAGTCAAAAGATGAAAACAAATGATTTTTTTTTATTTCGTAGTGGATTTTTTTACTATAGAGAGGGAAATAGGCTTACTGGTGCCACATTATCGCCTGCTGAGAATGATAGTGGCGAAAGTCCGAATTCAACAATTCGAGAAAGGCGTTTGAAAGTTTTTAAACATATACATTTAATAGCCGAGCAACAAATGAATAGGTCAGAATCAATAGCAAAGAATGGAATTATATTTTCGCCACTTTGGCACTCAAAAGAGAAGAGGTTTTAACAAAGTTTCGTAGGCTTAGCTCAAAAATTGAATTTTTGGACTTTCGACACTCTGATTCTTAGCAGGCGATATGGCGGCCATCCAAATTCGGGACATCATTCTTGGTGGCATTCGAAAGGTTTTTGAACTTCATTTCTCTGGAGAACTGCAGACGTTTTTATCGTTCAAAGTGAGATTTTATCGACAGGTAATGGGCTGAGGGATAGGTGTTTGTAAATTGAGTTTAACGTTACTCATTATTCCAATTACGATATATGTGATCCAGGCACACATCTTGAATTATAATATATCTTACTGTAATATATGTCGGCTGTCCAAAAGATCTGGCGCGACAAGCACAGAACACAACTTTCTTCTTATTTTCTTCTTCTATCCTCATCTTATTCCCGCGTTGCAGGGTCGGCTGTCCTCAATTTTTCTCTCCATTCTCCTTATGTGTTTTTGCGACCGGGAAGGAGAACAGGCCGGCCCGTAGCACGGTCTGACACCTGTTGAAAATATAAAAGGAAGAGACAGGCATAAAGAACAGAAGGACTTCTTGTCCCAGCTGAGGGAACTCTTGATCGCCATCCACATACCCACAAGATTTGGGAACACAACTTTCAATTACTGAAGGTGCTGTCACCAGATTTTTCATAAAAGATTCTTAGAATAAAAAAAAAAAATAGTTCGATTGTCGTTGACTAAATGAAGAGGGTTCAAAATAAAAATACAAAGATGATTTATTTTGTTTAAAATAAACCTCACTTTTTGAATTAACCTCCAAACCTTCATCGAACTGCCTCCACATCACCATTTGTTTTTTATTAATTAATACCAAAAAAACTTTTTGCATATATATAAGAGGGAAAAAGTGCTGTCATTTTAACTTTTTGTTGGAGGGAATGAGTGACCTCTGGATCAAGGGAACCTCCTCCTAAATGGGGGACAAACTTTTATTAAAATAATTTTTTATATACAGAATGACGTCTTGTGAGGAGGTCCAGCTGCCCTCCAAATGACGCCCCACAAAACAATCATTGCTTTCATGATTAAAACTGGAGAGGTGCAGCTGAGATTCAAAAAAAAACAATTTTTTGTGGAATATTTTTTCCCTTTAAAATATTATAAATATCTCTAGCAAAATGATTAATGAAAAATTAATAATGGTTTGTTTAATTACACTTTCGTTAAAGAGTCAATTATGAATAATATGGAGAGAGTGATCGATCACAAATGTTCTGTTTGACATTAATTGAATATTATTTATTACACCATCAGTGATCGATAAATTACTTATTTTAGATTTAAAAAAAAAATCTGTAATCTTCCAAGCTCCAGGATAAATAGAAGCTATTTTTAAAGTGGAAACAGACCTCCTCTTTCAAATAAAACATCAATCAACCAAGAGAGTTTAGTTTTTGCATAGTTAAGTTTAAAAAAAAATAGCGTTGTTTAAATTACTGGCTGTTAACCTTTTTTTTGAACAGTGACCCAATTTATGGAAAGTCACAGTCTGAGATTTATATATAACGTCGTTAGAAAAATTATTTCTTCTATTTTTTTGACTCATGTGGGAAATTAAAATTTTATTTAAATTATTATTAATATTTTTTTTTTAAACACAATCAAATCCGAAGCTTTATTCTGAATTTAGATTTTACCTTTAGCTTTAATTTATTATCGATTTGCAATTTCTCCAAATCGTCGCCTCTTTTTTGCCATTTGATTAATGGCGTTGGGTTTGTGCCCAATTGCTCTGCTCTTTTCCTGCAGCGCTTCGTAATTCAACTTCATTTTATTAAGATATTTTTAATTTAAGTTAATAGAAAATATTTATAATACAAAGTAAAATTATTTTGAACGTTGATATTTACCCACTATTTAATAAAATTTCTACTTTACAGTAAAAACCCATCTTATCCGGTCTGGGATTAACCGGCCTAACCCATTAGTATTATAAATTACATATATTTATCATACATTATTTTTATTATTACTTAGAGTATATTATATATAAATTACATTTTTTTTTTGTATTTTAAAAACTGTGTGGTGGAACATTGTGCAATATGTCCGTTCAGATGGTGAAGAGGGAGGGAGGAGTTTCCGAGTTTGTTTACCCGCTTGCTTCCCAGTCTATTTTTCTACATGATACATAGGCTTGACATCTCTTAAACAAAAACAAGAACTTTTGATGAAAATGAATGAAAGTCAATTTTCACTGAAACCTCGGATTAACCGGCCAAAAGGGTTTCTGGCCTGGGTCTCAGTCCCGACCAGGCCGGTTAAGAGGAGTTTTACTGTATTTTGAACTTCCTTTCTTTTAAAAAATTATAATAAGAATGCCTGGACCCCAATATACTGTATATATACTGTATTCATAATAACGGTTATCGTATAAAGTCTTAAATGGCCTAGGTTGCCGAAAAGACTGTGTGTATGGAGTGTGAATATGAGTGTGAATGGGAAAAAAAGTGAGTGAGAATGGGAAAAAGTGTTTTTTTAAAAAAAATTCTAATCTCTTTATTTTTTCTTATATAATTATTTACCCTTTTATGATAGTTTTATCCTTTAAAAACTGAAAAGAGGGACCGCCAACGAGTTAATTGTAAATAAGCAAGACCAAGCACGGCTAAATCTTGGATAGATGACCTCAGAGAAACAAAAGTACTGAAAATGATGTGATGTTCTCTACTGAGTGATGCCAATAATAATAGCAATTACCGTGGACGGAAAAGCTTGTTGTTTGCCAATCAACCAATCTGCCAAGTTTGGCAGTTGCTTAATTATTGTACAACGATCTCCGTGGTTGTTAATTTTCGCTTAGACCCCCAGCAATAATTCATTTTATTTGGTGATTTTT
Source organism: Euborellia annulipes (assembly GCA_023213315.1). Lineage (NCBI taxonomy): Eukaryota > Metazoa > Arthropoda > Insecta > Dermaptera > Anisolabididae > Euborellia > Euborellia annulipes. Next base: position 3,204 of record JAKCPI010027250.1, read on the forward strand.
ATTGACTAGAATGCAGCCAACAACAAGAGCCTCTATTAAAAAGATTTTTTTTTTTAATAGAGGTTCTTATTATTGGCTGCTTCCATGTCAATTAAATTAACCGGTTAAAAATTACAGATCAAAATCAACAACTGAAATACTTCAATAAATAACTATTAATTAAAAGAACTCAACTCAACTAAATTAGTTGAAAAAAAAATAACTAGTTAATTTATTTGACATAGTTTAATTTAAAAAAAGTCAACTGGGTTTGTGCCCAATTGCTTTTCCTGGCGCCTCGCAATTCAACTTAAGGTTATTAATCTTTTACAAAGTTATTTTGAATTTAAGTTATATTAAAATAAACAATTTTTAATCAAATCGGTTAATTTCTTTAACTTATTTTATATTTATATAACAGAATAGAAAATTTCCGAAATTTCTATACAAAAATTGTATTAAAAATTAAGTCTAAAGGCGGCGACACAAGTAACTGCAAACTTGACAAGCATGCATGTGCAATCTTTTTTTTGAAGCGTCTGTAGGAGAATTTTGTTCAAGCATTTTAATTGTACAAGCCGCTTGATGCTCGATTGTATTTTAATCATGCACAAGCATATTTGCTCAAGCAAAACTCTCCGCCATTTTATAGACGTTTTGACATTTGATATTTATTTAATATACTAATTCATTTAAAATTTCAATTTAAATATTAATATTTACTGTGTTTCTGTTTAATGCAAGTGAGTATTTCTTGTTATCTTCGAATAAATAACCTTCCGAGTTTGACATTTTTAGGTTAATTTTCGGCATAAGCTGTTGCTTGCACAAGCATGCTTGTGCCGAAGGGAATTTGTGCATGCTGGTACAAAAAGATTGCACATGCATGCTTGCCAAGTTAACAGTTACGTGTGTAGCTGTCTTAAGTTCTCCTATATAAAATGCAAATTATTTTAATAAAAAATTTTCATGCTCTCAATCATCATATACGCCTTACATGTTTATATTAATATTTTTTTATTTTATACTCAATTGTTATTATTATATCTTTCAAACTGGAATGATATACGACTTCAAAAAACTTCTTTTGGTTGTCTAACTTGCTGATAGCTATTTCCCACTGTATATATTTTATTTATTTATTTTTTTTGCCTTCCTCTCAATTTGTTTCAATAGAAACAAATTTACTAGAGAGATAATTTTAAAAATAAATTCAAGTAAATAAGATAACCAATGATCAAAAAATGTTTAGAAGGGAGGAGACCACTGAGCAGAATATACTCCTGAATGATTATTTTTTTAGACTCTTTGACAAAAAAAATTAGGTAAAGACTGTTCTAGTGGAACCCCCCATTTTGGATGATAAAAAGAGAACTAAGTTATCGCTTGAGTGATAATGTGCTCATATTTTTGAAAAAAAAAAAAAAATTAATATATTCCCTCTATTTTTTTTTTCTCTATACTGTATATAGACAATTTTTTATTTCATTTTAATTATTAAAGAAGTAAATGTCTGTTTTTATTCTCGAATCCTTAGGTAGCAAAATAACTGGAAGGATCGATTTGATGCAACTCACTCTAAATAAGCCTGTTGAAACTTGGCAACTCCCAAAATATAAATTTATTTATACATGCAAAAAGATACACCTGATTCATTCTCTTGGAATCATTAACACAAAAAATGCATTATTATTAATCCCTTTAAAACGAACAATTTTTGTCACTAATTTATTTTTATTAGAAATTTTGCATTTATGTATGCGTTGATGCCATTGTGATGCACTATAAAAGCATCGGGTGTTTTACAAATCGTTACACATTTTAATAAATTTATTTTTTTTAACTCTTTTTCGGCATCTGGGACCCCGTCCTTATTATAGCTAATAACTGTGAGGCGTGAAGTAGACCTCTAACTCTTAAAGCAAGAAGCGAAATATTTTCCTCTACAATAAAATCTAATTAATATTAAAAATAAAATAAAACGATATTATTGCACCTATTTTATTTCATTTCTTTTGACTGAATCCTCGTCTTATTTTTTTTATTTTGCTATAATGAATGATTTTAAATAAAATATATTTGGAATTTAGAATTTGGAATTAAATTATCATCATCATCATCATACAATAATATAAATCGATAGCGGCGGACTTCCTATCTCTGTGTGTATGTGCCTATCAGGGCGCTGATTGGCTAGAACAGAGGTTTCCAACCTTTTTTGATGTGCCAGGAAGTTGAGTGGGAGAAGGACATTTAAAGTTTAAGTCAGAGAGGGAAATTTTGCAAATGCTCGCCGAAGACGCAAACAGTGAGCAAGCATGGGCGTAGCCAGACATCTTGTTAGGGGGGTTGCAATTAATATATACATAGATTATTAATTATTTATTTAAATAAAGAAAAATTAAATTAATGTAGTGGATTGGGGCGTTTAAAAAAAATCCCAATGGGAAAAATATATATATATTTTTTTTTTAATTTTTAGGACAAGCCAGGGGGGGGCAAAGGCCCCCCCTGCCTCCTCCTGGCTACGCCCATGTGAGCAAGTATAAATTTGAAGCATTTGCGCGCTGAAGGCGAGCCAGGGAGTCCAGGGGGAGTAGCACCCTGGCAAGTGGTAAAGCCCGCCGAAGGCCGGTTACAATTTCAGCTACAGAGGCCATTCAGGGTTTTGAATTTTTATTAATATATTTTTTAATTACAGTATACCGATTGCTCAAAGGGACCAATAAAAAAAAAGAAAAATAACAAAAAAATGGTGTGACTGGCGCACAGCACAGCAGATTTTTTGTGTCGACATGTATTTAGTTTCCGACAGTATGGTACATTCGATTTTAAAGATGTAAAATTTATAACTATGAAAATGTTTATATTTTGTTACCATGAACCATTTCTCCATCTTTTCAGGAGTCCAAGAGTAAAGTGGTCTTCAGAGAGATTTCAATCACAAAATGAGAATATACATTTTAAAGAGCAACTAAAAAATAGTTGATATATGAATTTTAAAAAAATCGTTGGACCAAATTTTGAGAAAATCGAAAAAAACTGAAAAAGTGCATCAGTAAAGTACTAGTACTTTTTGGTCGATTTTGTTCAAAAGCTTCGTGTCACGTCCCATGGGGGTGTCTAACTTAAATATAAAATTTCAACCTCCTAGCTCTTTTCGTTCTTGAGATATTTTGTTCACAGACACACAGACAGACAGACAGACACACAGACACACACACAGACAGACCATGTCGCAAAACCACTTTTTTGGATTCAGGGGACCTCAAAACTGAAGATCCATCAAAATCTCGACATCGAATTTTGACATGAAACCAATACTTTCTCTCTCTATATATTAACATATATATAGAGGTACGAGAAAGTAAAAAAAAGAAAATCATCGGACTGTCTGGGATCCGAACCCGCGACCCTTGGTATAGAAAGCAGGCGCGCTACCAACTACACAAATTCATATGTTTAGAATAATTTTTTTAATGACACCTGTATGATTTTGTTTTGATTTTTTTTTTCAAAATTAACGAAAAATGTCTTTTTCTTCGTTGATTATTTCAAAAACCATTCAGTTTTCCTAAAAATGCCAAAGAATAAAAACTTTTTAAAATAAATTTATCGGATAATATAACAAAAAAATTGAAAATTTCAAAATTTTTGAAAAGTCTTTTTAGGTAAAGTACTACTCCCAAGTGACGTATTTACTCTGAAGGTTGATAGAAATCTACAATTTTATTAGTTTAAGGAGTATATACCAAATTTCATCGATCTGGCTGCTTGCCTTTTTAAGCAATCGTGTTCCACACACACACACACACACAGACGTAATTCCAAAAGAATATACGAGAAAGTTTTGGGGGAGTCATTCCCGATTTTTTATTTACTCTTTGAAGGATTCTTGTGAACATAATGAAAAATGTTTTCTTTTTTTCTGTTTGAGTAAATTTGTGAGGATGTGTGAGTTGGTCCTGTCCAGTTGGGCTTCAAGGTTGAATTCACTGTTTGGTGGGCCTCGTGTAAAATTTTCGGCTCGGGACCAACAACCAACCAACCACACTTGGTGTGAACGGCCCCACTCAAGGACAACACGTGGAGCACCTGCAGGCCCTTTGGGGGAGCCCAAAAAAAGCTTAAACAACCCCGAATTCTTAGGCCCCAGACATGTCTGCTAAGGGAGGAAACACAATCATCTATAACCTTGAACCCTCTCGCTGCTAGGGGAAATTTTTTTCTGGAAAAAAAAAAAGATCTCTTAATTAATTGGAGGAATTAAAATTTGTTTGAATTTATCGTTATTATTTTAAGCTACTAAAAGGGTTCAAGTTACTTTTATTTACTTAATATATTTGTTGTTTGATAATCCATCTTTTTTTTTACCTTTTCTCTATCTATCTACTATATATATCATGTCTAAATTAATAGAAATTTATAAAATTACATTTTTTAAAAATCGAGTTTTTTTGTCCTCTACGTCAATCAATCAATCAATATTTCAACTTTTTTGAGTTGTCACACGGAAGGTAATTTCGGTAGGGTCAAATTGGTAGTACTGTAATCAGTGTAAGGAGATGTGAATTGGCGATAGTATGAAACAACTTCTCAGGGAACGCCCATTGCATGGTTGAAGAAGTGGCAATTCAGTGACAGTTGTTTGAGTGGTGGTAATTTTTTGATTTTCGACAATTGAACTTTAGGTATGTTTTTTAATTTACTGAATAGTCTAAAACTTTGAATATATTATTCTCCATAAATAGTTGGGTTAAGATACCTAAGGTAACATAATCGAAATAATTCCAACTCTCAACCGACTGTAGAATTTTTTACCTCAAACCGACGCATAGTGAAGGTCTAAATTCGGGCTACTAGGAAAAAACAAACAAAGGCGTAGCGGTCTGCTCTTCTGCCCCTCAAAGAGGCCTCGTCTTCTCTGAATTAATAAATCTCTTGAGAGGGGGTAAGGGGTTGAGGGAGTCCCCCCCCTCGAAATTTGAAAAAATCTTTTTCTAAAATTTTTTTGAGTTAAAATTATCTTTTTGTTGTTTTTTCTGGAAAGTTAACGTTTCGAAATTAGAAAGTTTGTGGTTCCGTCTCCCCCCCCGAGACCCTCTGGTTGCTTGTCGTTTTGTTTTTTTTTTTCTTTTTGGTATTTGTCTAAAGGGGTTCTACTAATTGATGTTTCACTATGTAATATACTATTAATCTATGTTTTAGTAGTCTAAAGATAAGTTTTTATAAAAGAATTAAATTCAAGTATGATACACAAGGTTTTTTGTTACAATGATTTATTTATTTAACATTAACACTTTATACGCATTTCGACACCATATGTGTCAACATCGGAAGTGAATTACATACTGCTAATGTTAATGTTATATAAATAAATCATTGAAACAAATTGTGTATCATACTTGAATTCAATTCTCCTATTAAAGCATAATGTTTCAACTAGAGACCAGTTTAAAATTAACTAAAGATAAGTATTACAATTGCAATAAATTCACTGAAAATACATGTTTCGAGTCTAAAATAAAAAATATGGCGTTACAACATAGGACCCACTAAAAAGGATCACAATCCAATCCGTAGATCCAGAAAGTGGAAAGATCACGATTCCTAATCTAACATGAAGAGGCGATTAGCCGAGGGGATAAAGCTGTTAAGTTTATAATCCGGTTGAAAACAACTCCACCTCATGGCAAAATATTATTCAACTCTATTTGAGATGCCTTGTCCTGAGGAAGGAAACTGGAACCCACCTTAGTATTATTCTCATGAAAGTTACTCGCCAGAGTAACCCTCAACGGTCAGTTCTGACACTAATCACTGAATAGAGAATCTAATCCGATTCCAAAAATTTAAACGAGATCTAAATCCTATTTAAAATATAATCCATTTTTGGGAATCAATGGAGATAGTTTTATGTGAGTTGGTGATTTGTTTTGAAAGACAGAAGAGATAATGCTATTTGGACTTGGCACCCTAAAGGATGACAATTCCAATAGATCTGGCCAATTTATTTTGTATTTCAATAAATTAAAAAGAAAAATGAGTTTATTACTTACATTTTTCTCTTAGTTAAGTGATATGTGGTTAGTGATGCCAAATTTTTATACTTAATGGAACGCGAAGTTTTTATTTAAATTACAAAATTAGAGAATTACGGTATTCCAATAGACCTAATTGATTAAAAATCTTTGACAACCATATCGAAGAGAAATAGATGCACTGTAAAAAAATTTCGATGATTTTACAATTTTTTTGTTGTAAGCAAATTTCCAAGACCAATAGATACTAAATTTACTATACAGTTGAATTATATTTTTACAAAACTCTTTGCAAAAATCGTTTACAAATGTGTGGTAATTTTACTAATATTTAGCAATTTTCGAGTCCAAATGTCTGGTAATTTTACCAATATTTAGCAATTTCGAGTCCAAATTTGGTAATTTTACTAATATTTAGCAATTTTACAATCCAAATGTCTGGTAATTTTACAAATATTTAGCAATTTTACAATCCAAATGTTTGTAATTTTACTAATATTTAGAAAAAAGAAAAAAATTTACGACTGGACCCATAGGTTATTGACCTTTAGGGGACGTCTCTACCTGAATGGAGTGAAATAAATATTTTTATTTAATGAAAATTCCTCCAGGATTTGAACACTGACCTTTTTGGTAGAAGCCTTGCTGCCTAGTCCATTTGACCATCGAATCACCTGTTAACTAATGATCTATCTCTGCTATTTGGCATTCAAGTATGACCTCATTGTAAACTATTTTTACTAAATAATAAAATAAAAAATAAACTTAAAGTTATCATAATATTATTATTTTTTGTATTATTATAACTTAAATAAATCCTTATAGTGCCAAAAATGTCTTTATTAAGAAAGCTAAAAAGCAGTCGAAACAAAGTCGGCCATGTTGACCGTCTCGGAGAGACTTAAAAGGAAAATTACAATACCCTTGTATTGTAAAATTAGAAACCTTTTTGTAAAATTACAAACCCTTTTCTAAAATTACAAACCGTGTTCTAAAATTACAATGCCGTTGTATTGTAAAATTAGAAATCGTATGGTAAAATTACAATATTTACTCTAATTTTCCAAGAGAATTGTAATTTTAAAATGTTTTTGGTTGTAAAAATTTTTTGAATGCATAGATTTGTAAATTTAGTATACAAATGTATGGTAGTTATCATTTACAAGGAAAATTTGTAAATTTACTATACTAAAACATACTAAAATTAAAATTTTTTTACAGTGTGGTTATAATGAAGTGATGGAGATATCAGTCAAAGAGATGATTCTTCTCTGATCCTGGGCCCAGGAACGAGATAATTTTGTATGAAGCATATAATTTTTTTTTATTGACAAATCCTGTTTCAATCATATGTGGTTGAAAGAATATAAAGAGATGATTTATCGGAGGAAGATAATTTTATGAGATAATTTTTTTATTGAAAACCTGTTCAATCATATGTGCGCTTTGCAATATATGTATAATTTCCAATAACTGAAGATGGCCAAATAAATTCAGGCCGAAACGTCTTTTTCTGGGAGTTTTATTCAACCTCGAGCATTTCACTTTCCACCCTTCATTATAATCACATCACAGCCACCACTTTAAGCAAGAGAAATAGGTGGGCCCGTGCTCAAAGGATTGTTTAAATAGATCGCAATATTTGTGAACAATATGAGAATTGCTTTCCAAAGTTCAAATAAGAGCAAAACTAAAAGTGAATTCTTTATCAAAAAAAAAAAAAACTCTCCCTCTATCCCTTGCTCCCACCTAACTGACTACAAAAAAATAAAATTTAATTTATACTATATATTTGATCAATTTGAAGCTTTAAGAATATTTTTCCGTTTTTTGGACAAAAGCGTTATTTCTCCTAAAACTGTATTGTGTCCCCTTAGTTCTAGAAAATAAAGGGAGGACTTTATTTCCGAAAATGCAATCAAATTCAAACAAAGTGAAAGAGGCATTGAAATGTCACACCTTTTTGATTTAAAATTGCTCTTTCTATGGAGCTCGTATTAAAGAACTTAACGACATTTTGAATTGAAAGAACGCAATGAATGAATACAAAAAAACTGTGACGCAAGTCTTAAACGTTTAGAACATTTTATGAGATTGAATAAAACTTGTCTCTTAGAGATTTAATAAAATTTTTTATAAAGAAAAGAAGAAAATATTCAGATTAAATATTTTTTCATTTTTATTTGTGTTTATTGAACACAAAAGGTAAAAAATTCCCAAGAAAGGTATTTTTGTATTCACCTGTGAGAGAAGATGATAAAATTTGTCCCTCTGATAAAAGAATTCTTAAAACAAATTATAATATCAATGATTCAAAAAGTATACCTTAGTTAATACGAGAAAGTTTTAAATTATTTAGAAAGTTGAGAAAAAAATCCATTTAGAAATTTTTCCTAAAACTTTATTTTTGTATTTCCTCTATCAATATGAAAAATTATAATAAATTGATATTTATGAGTATAAAAGTTGATAGAGAAGAATAGTCCCAAAGCGAGGGAGAGAGCAAACTTGAGTTCTCCCTCTGGCTTCCCTCAAATATTCAGAATATGAATACAACTTACTTTTAGCGATAAAAGAAAAATCATACAAATTTCTAATTCATTTATTACATAATTTTAATTTTATTTTAAAGAAAAGGAAAGTAAATCTAATAATAGTAAAAGGTGTCATTTCTGAAATTAAATGAACTTGATTTTATATTTAGTTTTTACTAAAATTATCTTCATTATATAATTCACAAACTAAAGGAAAATTACAATAGTTATTTTTAAAAACTCAACTTTTTTATTTTGATGGAAAAGTCTTAAATTATGGCATAAAAAAACATTCTGTTGGTTTACCTCTAATGCATCCTGCACGCAGGCACGCACCAAATCCAGTACTGGTACTCGGTTTCTTGGATGGAAGTGAAGAGACTCCCTCAAAAATATTTGACCATCCATCCATTCACTGCATCCTCAAAAAACTAAAAAATTTTCAATAAAATTTAAAATGATACACCAGCACACAGCACAAAATGTTGCAGAAATATTGTAATCAATATAGCAAATCTTGTAAAATATTGGCAATATTGCAGCGACAATATTCCAAGCTAGGAATATTGCAGCAATATTGCTGTTTGAGCTGCAATACAGTGGCGTCATTTCAACTTTTTCTTGGGGAGGGCAAATTTTTTCTTGGGGGGGGGGGCAAACATTTTTTTTTCTTCAAATTTACTTACAAATAGGTACTCAAATTTGGTTAAAACGTATTTAATTTAATTAACTGTTTAATTTTGTACAGTTTGTATACTCGTAGATGTATTTTGGAGTATTTTATTTAGAATAATATACAATTTTATAAAAATCAGTTAGCCCTTGGGGGGGGGGGGGGCAAATGTCTCCCCTGCCCCCCCCCCCAAATGACGCCACTGCTGCAATATTGCATCAATGTTGCTGCAATATTGTCAATATTGAGCAAGATTCGCAATATTTCTGCAACATTGCTGCAATATGTTGTGCTGAATGGGAGGTGATGTTTCAAATTTTTATTGATGGAATAAAACACTTTATTCATATTACCTAGAGTAACATTTAAAATATGATTTAATAGATTATTTGAACTAGAGCTTACGGTTGTGGAATCTGTGATTGACTTAAGAGAAAAACTTTTCTCCAACCCAAAGCTTCTCAGCTGGTGAGTTAGCCAACTTTCACACTTGGACACTAATATTGGAATGTTTTCGACTATTTCGTGATGCTGATTCCTAGTCTGGCTTAGTTTTTTTTAAGAATGACTAGTTTTCGATATAAAGTAAAGATTAAATTTGTATAGTGTAGGCCTATATACGTTAGGCTGGTCAAGAAATATAAAATTTCAGCCCAATTGGAGAGGTGCTTCCCCTGTGTGATCAAAATCTCAGAAAAATCTTATTTTTTAACATTTGACATCTAATATGTGGAATTTTTCCGATTCCGGTTGCGCAGCCTGTTGGGTGGTCCATTTAGAGTGGAGACAACCCATTATCCATCATTGTGTTTTTGATTTGAAATATTTTTTTTTTTCTCCCCTTTCATCATGCATTTGCATTGTAAGAGGTTAAAGCTGCCTTAAAGCAAAATTTATGAATAAATAATATCAATTTATCAACCTTGCATACAATAAACTTATGTTTAAAATATTCGAAGCTTTTTACCTTTTCTAAAAACATTGATGTGTGAAAATCAAATAAATATTAACGAAAGTACGAACATAAAAGTCAGATTTCATCTCAATATAAGGATATTTTGCAGCTACTAATGAATCCTGTTGATTTTAATTTTATTCATTAATATTATTTTAAATTTTATTCTTACCACACTTTAATATCTCCAGACACCATCTTTAAAATTTTGTATATTTAATATTGAAATTTAATTTAATTTAATTTTTAAAAACTAGAGCCAATTTGACAAAAGTAAAATGAAATCCGAGGTCTCCCTCCTTGCCCTATTTTAATTTAATAATCAGATCTTCATCAAATGCTGTCCCTCTCGACGGCTTTGTTGTATTCAAAAGATGATTGATAAATAGATCCTTTTTAAGACAATTCAAATAAACTAGAATTTGTAAATATCGATTCTTCTTTTCTTTCTTATTCCGAGTGAGTTTAGGTATTCTGTACAAATTATTTTTGCCATCATTTAGGCTTCGTCCATATTTCAAACCAATTTAGATAAATATTATCTCTCTGATGAAGTAGAAAAACTCTCTTGATCTTAGCTTTATCCAAGAGCCAGCCAGGCTCAATAAATTCATTAATTTATATTATGGAAAATGAAAATCGTGGGGATTTAACTAATGAAAAATAAATAAAAAAAATACCTCTTCAAAAAGTGAAGAGGATTTAATAAAAACGTTATTAAATTCTTCCTTAACAGAAATGCTAAAAAATAAGAAAATTTTCTTTAAACTCAGTTCAACATCCAATTACGTATAGCAAGATTTCGAAATTGACTTGCCAAAACATGTTCTAATCTGGAAAATTAGGCAACCAAATCAACTTCATATAATTTTGTTTAAAATATAGTAACCAAGTTTTAAACTTTTAAGAAATCCAATATTTGAACCTTTTTAAGTTGGCTTGTCATTTGGGTGGCCTATCTTCAAGGCTAACTTCTATATTACAATATTCCAATTAAAAAGCAATCGTCAAATCAGCAATCAATAAATAATTTATATTTCTATTATTGTCTATGTGATCTCAAACAAAAAAAGTTTTTCATTGAATTGAATTTATTAATTATTCAGGCTTCAGTCCGACATATACAATTAAAAAAAAAAAAAGATTGATGACTAATGAATTAAATTTAAATTCTCTTTAATAAAACGTAAACAGAATGAAATAGTATCTGCAGGTTTGTTATTCCAACATACACGTGCCAGATAAACTACGTATAAACAAGTGTCGTTTATATTTTCGCAGATTCAATTATTTTAAAAGTAAATGGAATATTTATTGTATTAGAATTGGAAATCATACAAGAACATTAAAAAAAAGTCAATTTCCGCTGCTCAGATTATTTTTTTTTCCAACTCCGATCATCAATTTAATATCAGAAAATAATAAAAATTAAAATAATATTCAAATATTTGCTTTTAATATTTTTCTCTGAAATATAGGAATAAATCAATATTTCAACATATGATACAAGCACCAAATTCAAACGTTGAAACTAAAAAATGGTTTTTCCCAAATAAGTTGTCATTTTGCAATCAAGTAGATACTAGCCCGGGTGCGTGTGTTGGCAAGTCGTGAGTGGGAGAGAGGCAACTAGGCCTCTTCGTTGGCCGTTGGGTCTGGTCAAGAACAACGTCGCCTGCGGAGAAGCATCCCCGGGCACTCTCACTCTCGGTCGATCCAAGGCAAAGGCAAAAGACGACGAGAACGCACGCGTGTATCAACCCAAGCCAAGCCAAGCCAAGCTAAGCACCAAGCTCCCCCTAGATTCACCCTAAGCAGCAGCATCCCGATCGAGCCCCCCTTGATAAGCGGTTGGACGGGTTTTGGGGCCTGCCTCGGGGGCCAGTGACCTCGGTGAGGCGTATCTTTTGGTTTCGCCCAGCCCTAACTCGTCGCACGTGGTCTTCTCCTCGTACAACGAGCACTGGGTCAACGTTCACAACGGACGACGGACACTGACGCCAATGCGCCCAAGGCTCTAGGCTAGGTTTCGCGAATACCTGACTACCACCCCAGATATTGCCAAATACAATTTGTATTGACCTAACGCATGATAACGCACATTCGCGTCGGTGCCATTGACTCCAGCTGAATAAAATTAAACTAATGTTGTTGCCCTCATCACTAGAAACTAGAAATACTCTTCTAAATGATTAAGCAAAAAAAACTTGCTTAAAATATTAATCCTACTCTATTATTTATGGATATTCAAAGTTTTAATATAAGGTCTCCTAACGTGGGGTTGATACCTAAAAACCAAGATTTCAAAAAGAAAAGAAAAAATATTTTCTTTCTAGACCAAAATTTAAAGATCTTGATCAGTAGAGTCATTTCAACTTTTTCTTGGGGGGGGGGGGGAAAAATTTACTTACAAATAGCTACTCAAATTTGGCCAAAAGATATTTAATTTAATTAATTGTTTAATTTTGAAGAGTTTATATACTCGTAGATATATTTTATTTAGAATAATATAAAATTTTAAAAAAATCAGAGCACTTGGAAGGGGGAGGCAAATGCCCCCCCCCTGCCCCTCTGCCAAATGACGCCTCTGATATTGATTTTTTTTTTTAAATACTCACACTTTTTTCCCATTCACACAATCTTTTCGGCTTAGGCCATTTAAGACTTTACGATACCCATTATAATATGTAAATATATCTATTGGGGTCCAGACATTCGTATTTAAGCCATTTGGTATCCATACAAGGGCGGATACAAGAGGGGGATAAAGGGGGTAATTCCCCCCGAGATTTAAAAAAAAAATACTTTTTTCGAAACAAAATTTATTTTGAATGTAAAATTTTAAATATTAAACAAGTACAGAATGCTCCTTTAAATTACCGAAATTGAGAAAAATTGTGTGCTGTGCGACCAATCACACCAGATTACCCCCCCCCCCCCCCCCGAGAAACACCTCTGGATCCGCTCTTGTGGATCCGCTACTAACTAAAATTTGAAATCGATCCTTTTTTTGTCAGTGGATTAAATATATTTTTGGATTCGGGAAGTAATTGGATTGAAAACCAGCAATCATCCAACAATTAATAATTTATTTTTCAAGGATTTTCGGTATTCGAAGTCATTTAGACTCATTCCTTATTTTGTAGCTAATATAATTTGGACAGTTTATTGCTTCGATCACAAGGGGCCACTAGCACAAGAGGTAAATATACCTTTATCCAAGGACTTATAAAATTTAATTTTAAAAAACAAATGGTACAAATAAAATCAGGGCCGTTCCTTGCGGGAGGCAGAACGTGCCCTTGCACGCAGTCATTTCAGTTTTTGCCTTGGGGGAGAAGGGGGGAAAATTTTTTTATTCCCTGTGCTACTTAATACATATAAACATATATGCCCCCTGCCCACCCTCAAATGACGTCCTTGCTTGCTCGGTGCGGAAAAATCAGGGGGGGGGGGGGGCGTGCTGCATGGAGGAGTAAAAAAAAGGATATTTAAAAAGTCACTGTCAATATGTGTAGTAATAAAATCGAATAAACAAATTAATACAAAAACAATAATACTTTTATTTGCTTTACAGTTTAATTTTTAATAAATTAAAATTAAATATACAAATTAAACACTAGGTTATTTGATTCAAAGGTTTTATTAATTAAAAAATTAATACTTGATACGTATTTCAACAATTCCTTGTCATCATCAGAAGTGATTACATTCTAATACATGAAAGTAGAAGAGTAGAAAGTAGAAGTAGATGTATTAGAATGTAATCACTTCTGATGATGACAAGGAATTGTCGAAATACGTATCAAGGTTAATTTTTAATTAATAAAACCTTTGAAACAAATAACCTAGTGTTTAATTTGTATATTTAATTTACAAAATCTGGTGTGACTGACGCACAGCACACAACTTTCTCTTACCTTCGGTAATCGAAAGTTGTGCACTGTGCTTGTCACACCAGATTTTTGTGTCGACATGTATTTAGTTTCCGACAGTACAGTATATTCGATTTTCAAGATGTAAAATTTTTAAGTATGGGAAAATATTTATATTTTGTTACCATGGCAACCATTTCTCCTATCTTTTCTATGGAGTACAAGAGTAAAGTGGTCTTCAGAAGATTTCAATCACAAAATGAGAATATACATTTTATTAAGAATCTAAAAAATAATTGATTTTTCAATTTAAAAAAAAATCGTTGGAGCAAATTTTGAGAAAATTGAAAAAAACTGAAAAAGTACATCAGTAAAGTACTAGTACTCTTTGGCCGATTTTGATTAAAAGCTTATTTTTCCGGTCCCGGGTGGTGTTTAACTTAAATATAAAATTTCAACCTCATAGCTCAATTCCTTCATGCTTAAAATTGAACACACACCCACACACCCACTACACACCCACCCACACACACACACAGACACACAGACAGACCATGTCGCGAAAATCACTTTTTTGGATTCAGGGGACCTCAAAACGTGAAGATCCATCAAAATCTCGACATCGAATTTTTGACATGAATCCAATACTTTCTCTCTATATATATATTACATATATACATAGGTAAGAGAAAGTAAAAATGTTTCAGCGAGAACCAACGGTCGAAAGTTTAAATCTAATTTTTAATAAACTGGCCAGTCAAGTAATGTTCAATTGCCCAATTTATAAGTACATTTACCTTGGCATTTTGATTTATTTTCCTATAGTGCCGCAGATAGCAGCAGATAAAGTACCCTGTTCTATCCCCTATCCTATTCATTAAACTGCAATATTCATTTCCATAATCGCCAAAAATCACACTCTAGTGCTAATTGATTGCCTCCAGTTTAATTTATTTTGTCCCTGGGCTGTTATTACGTTATTACAGAAGTATAGGTCTCGCTTCTCGCCACGAGAGATTAAATTTTTTGAAATTAGAATGATGAAAGAAGAGAGGATGTCGGCCAAAAGGAGCCTCTATCGAATAAAAATCTCCACTTAGAAGACGTTTCGGGTTTAATTATATAAATCCATCATCAGTTCCTAAGGGGTCATCCATAACGTCACACGAATTTCAAGACTTTTTAACCCCCTCCCCCATCCTTGTCACAAGTTGTCACATTTTTAAAAATACCTCTCCCCTGATGTGACGTCCCACATTTTCCAATTTTATCAATAATAGACACCTAATTATGCTAATTAAAAATACAAAAATTAATCATCTTGTGTCCATCGACTTTGGACCCCCAAAATATAGATTGCGTTCGTAAATTTTAAAAAATTTTTTTGAAATGTGACATCACAAGGTTTTTCAACCCCCCTGCCCCTTGTCACATAATGTCACATTCTGGTGATACCCCTCCCCCCTTTTAGGAGTGACGTAATTTATGGATGGCCCCTAAGAGCTGAAATGAGCATAAATGATAATTATAATACAACAACATAAACATTTCTTAAATTATGAAAAACATCCGATCTTACATTATATTTTTTTTATTCGATAGAGGCTCCTTTTGGCTGACATCCTCTCTTCCTTCATCATTCTAATCGCTGAACAGCCATTTATTTCTATTATCAACATCTTTTCTAAATTATATTGGATAGCAATTAATTTAGACAAATAAGGGCGGGATCTAAATTGCCACAGGTGCTAAAAAAAAATTTTTCCCATGGGTAAAATAGAGACGAGTGCGATCGTTCATTTAAATAAAAGTAATTAGAGGGCTATAAATTATAGCCTATATAATACTTGACAATAAATATTAATTATTTTACTTCTTTGTTTCTTATCCCCTGAATATTTTATATGCCTATGTGGTATATGTTTTGCTCTGAAGCCCTGTTTTCATATACTTCGGTGATTTAATATTAATATACCTAGGATATTAAATAAAATTAATATACAAGTATATGAATAAATAACAACTTTTAAACTTATCTTTTTCTTTGTGTGCCGCCAAATTTTGAAATCGTTAAAAGTGTACCGCGACAAGTTGAGAATCACTGGTCTAAACGTTCTCAAATAACTCGACTACCTCAAGGAATTTTTATTAATATTATTTTATAATTATTTTAAGGAAACTTGAAATTATTCTTTTAAAATTTATTTCACAAATCTAAATTTATTAAATTCTGGTTTGAAATTCGCGCTCTAAACTATCTAAATA
>JAKCPI010027251.1:0-12292 GCA_023213315.1 Euborellia annulipes
TTTAAATAAATTTTTCTCGCTTTGCAAGGGAAGTGCAATTTTCTATCCACCCACCTCCATAAAATAAATGCCAAAGAAACGATTTCAAATAAAAAAATACAATCTTATGTAATTACTATACTATCAATTTTAAGTCTCAAATCACCTTAACGGTGCTAGTATTTGAAGGTATTACAGTACAACTCTTCTTATCCGGCCTCGGATCCACCGGTCCTCGGATTAACCAGCCTATCCAATTAGTAATACAAATAAAATATATTTATCATACATTATTTTTATTATTAATATTACATAAATTATAAATAAATTACTTTTTTTTGTATTTTCATTAAACTGTGTGCATTATGTTTTTTCAGATTGCGAAGAGGGAGGGGAAGGAGTTCCAGAGTTTGTTTACGCGCTTGCTTCCAAGTCTATTACTTTCTCTTATCACTATATCGTCGCTTGCAACACGTACAGTAGTGACGTATCTCAAAAAAATCAAAAATTGAGATACAACGGGTATGTCCGTGTCCTGGCGTTCTTTACATTATCACAAAGTGACGAATCTGTATTTCCATGTTTTTTGGTATTATTTAGGTTTTTTGGTTTTGCGTATCTATACATTT
Source organism: Euborellia annulipes (assembly GCA_023213315.1). Taxonomy (NCBI): domain Eukaryota; kingdom Metazoa; phylum Arthropoda; class Insecta; order Dermaptera; family Anisolabididae; genus Euborellia; species Euborellia annulipes. Next base: position 609 of record JAKCPI010027251.1, read on the forward strand.
AATATAACAACACGAACTATAAACAGCTCTCCTGAAAAATGATAGAAATTGAGATACGCCACTACGTGTTTCAGGAGACGATATATGTTAATATATAGAGAGAAAGTATTGGATTCATGATATCGAGATTTTGATGGATATACATGTTTTCAGGTCCCCTGAATCCAAAAAAGTGGTTTTCGCGACATGGTCTGTCTGTCTGTGTGTGTGTGTGTGTGTGTGTGTCTGTCTGTGTGTCTGTGAACAAAACATCTCAAGAACGGAAAGAGCTAGGAGGTTGAAATTTTATATTTAAATTAGGCACCCCCTGGGACGTGACACGAAGTTTTTGAACAAAATTAGCCAAAGAGTACTAGTACTTTACTGATGTAATTTTTTTTCGATTTTCTCAAAATTCACTTCAACGATTTTTTTTTAAATCATAAATCAACTATTTTTTAGATGCTCTTTAAAATGTATATTCTCAATTTGCCGTTGAAATCTTTTCAGACCACTTTACTCTTGTACTTCTTAGGAAAGATAGGAGAAATGGATGCCATGGTAACAAAATATAAATATTTTCCCATGATTATAAATTTTATATCTTGAATTCTTATATGGACCCTGTTATGCAATGGTGTGTCAAAGACCAAAAAATTAAAAATTGAGTTAAGCACGGAATATTGTTTCAAATGCTTTAATTAATAGTATTTTTTATGAAATATGTCCTAAAAAAATTTATATTTAATGTTACTTGCACAATTGACAACAAAAATTATATACAGATAATTAATGAAAACAAAAAACTTTAATGTTGATTTTCTCAAAACTCGATGTTTGGTCTTTGACACACCATTGCATAACAGGGTCCATATATCGGTGGAAAACTAAATATGTGTCGACACAAAAATCTGGCGTGAAAAGCACAGAACACAACTTTCGATTACCGAAGGTAAGAGAAAGTTGTGTGCTAGTGCGCTAGTCACACCAGTTTTTTTTTACTACATAGGCTTGAGATCTCTTAAACAACAATGAGCTAGTTAGGAAAACGAAAAGGTGTAATGAAAATAAATGAAAATCAATTTTTCACCGAAACCTCGAATTATCCGGCCAAACGAGTGTCCAGCCATCCCGAACAGGCCGATTAGGAGAGATTTTACTCTAATTAAAGAATTTTCATCCCCCAGAGAGGCCCTCTTGTAAATTGAATCTTCCAAACAACCGCCCCCACCAAAAAAACATTGCATTAATCCGTCCCTTCCTTGGACCCCAGGCACGAGGAGCTAATTAGAATCCTAATCTAACTAACCTATTAATTAAAATAATTTTTGCTTTTTCTAATTGATTTTCCTACAAATTTTGAACTTATTACCTGGGATTTTTATAAAACTTGTATATTTTCTATATTTCAAAACAACTACATGAGGTCAAGATATTAATTTTTCACTTAAATATGTATATGTCCTTGTCCTTTAGTGTCAAAGTCTAGCTAGTTTAAAAAGCAGAAAAATAATGATAATAAGAACATGTTTTACATGTTCATTATGCAAGAGACGTAAGTATAATTACAGATGGTAAGTAGTTAATATTGTGATAAATAGAGTGGGGGGAGGGGACGCGGCGTTTGCTCGCCATTGTGGCGCGGGGGCGGGGTCACCGCCCTAGGCCCCCCATTGGTCGTTGCTAGGGAACCCCCCCTCCCCCCGCACCTCACTCACCGTGCCTAGGGCCCCACCTGCCCAGATCTTGCCTGCCAGCAAACACTTACCTCTCTCGCTTAAAAAAAAATTATGCGCATAATTTACCAATTTCAATCTTTTATATTTTTATAGAATGATTATAATAAAAATATACACAGACTTAATTGTATATATTTGATTCAAGATAATATCAAAGTAACAATAATTAGAAATTTTAATTAGAATTCATTTTGGTTAATTAGAGGATTTAATAAATTCATTTCAATTGAGGAATTCTTCATTATTTTTTTGATATCCTCACATCTTAGAAGATGTTTTTTTTTTTTTTTTCAAAGTAGTTTAGCCAGTTATTAAAAAAATAAAAAATAAATTCAGATATTTTGATAAAAATTATTATTTTTTTTTTTAACAGGCCATTCATTCCATGTCAAAGAACTCTGGAATTAAAAGATGAGAATTATCTGAAATTTTTATAAAAAAAATCCGACATTATTTTAGCATTTTATTAATCACAAAAAAAGCAGATCTCTGATTGGGTTCATTTACATTAGTAAGAGGGATCCTTCCAAAATCATTTGTTCAATATGGCCATTAATTTATAATTTTTTTTTTTTTTTTTTAATTTATCAATATTTTCTCTCTAGCTGCTACCTCCATTTTTTATTTAAACTTACTATATTTTACATAAATCAATTTGAAGCTTATTTATTTCTCAATGGTTGACTTATTTACTTTTTTTATATTTTTATCCAACTAATCTCTAGTTCACTATTTAATAGTTAACTAACTCTTGTTTGAAAAAGTTGGAATTTTTTTCAATTAATTCTCAAATAGTCTGTAAATTGAATAGTAAGATCTGCATCGGCTCTCGGCTTGTCTGAATCTTTTCTTAATCACCATTTTACACGATAATATTGACCTGGCCTTATTATTGTTGAAGGAATGTAATAAAAGGTTCAACTGCGGTTTATGTGTAAAAATTACAACGTAGGTTACAACAAGGTACAATTCAGTTAAGAATACAAAGGCTGTGACCAGTTACGGTGGGTAACTTATTAATGTTAATGATAACAACTGTGAAAATCTAAACTCCCCGAGTAAAAATGATTAAAAATGATCGAGGGATACACACGCCCGCAACAGGTCTGCATAGTGAACCTTGAGGGACACACAGGGATATACAAGTCCAAGGGACACACATTTTTCTTCTGGTAACTTTCGATCTACTGTGTGCGTCCCTGGTGTGGACGTGTGTATCCCTGTGTGTCCCTCAAGGTTCACTATGCAGACGCTGTGGACGTGTGGATCCCTCGATCATCCCTTAATTATTTTTACTCGGGCCAAAAGAGGGAAGGTAATTAATTACCCATTACCCCCCCCCCTCCCCCCGAGATTCGAGAAAAATATTTTTTTGGTAATTAAATTTAATATTTTTAATATCAAATTTTAAAAATTAATACTTAAAAATTTGATTTGTATATATAGTATATTCTGGTAAAGTATGCAACTTTAAATTTTTGAAAGTAAGAAAAAATTGTGTGCTGTGTTACCAGTCACACCAGATTACCCCTCTCCACTCTCCCCGAAAAACTCCTCTGGATCCGCTCATGAATGTAAGTTCTATCTCACAATTTTTACTTATAAAAAAAATCCAACTGTATAGTGAATCGAGACCAATTCGTCAAATTTAATTAACTTAATTAATTAATTAATTAAAAAAAAATATTTACGATGAAGGGAAATACTCATGAAAAATATAGATAATATGTTCCTATATCATATATCATGTTTTATACAACGTTTCACTTACTTAATCTTCAAACGTTTTCAAGTACTTGCTTCGACTCAAGAAAATATTACAAGTTCATTTTTAAAATTTGACTTCTATTCAGTTTTTCCCATCCTTCATCAGATATTCGATTATGTTTTTGTTTTTGCAATTGAATTATGTACAGAATTTTTTTTCCAATCTCCCTTGAGACATTTGTTTAGTTAATTTCATTCTCTATAACTTATAATTTATTTTTCTTTTATTGTCTAAATTAGATTATTATTAAAAAAGGTTTATTCATTTTAAAATTTGATTAGAATATATGAATGGGATTCTAACATTTGTTGACCAAGGTTAAAATATTATTAGGGAAAAATATTTTTTAAATTGTACATAAAGGATAAAAGTAAGTTTAACAATCAAAAAGAAAAAAAAATGAATCTTTTATAATCCCGAGGGCGTTAAGAGAGTTGAATATTTGCATCAAATCAAACATGTAATTTAATATCAAAAGAACGACCCTGAAACGTTTTTATAATGAGAACAAGAAGAGGCGTTTCTTATTCTCTTGTATTTTCCATTGACAAAGCATCTCGTTCGTGTCACATCAGCATCTGCACTTCCGGTCGTGGGCGTGGGCGGGTGGGGGGGGAATCAGCAAGAACCCCATCATCCTATTTTTAACACACCTTCATTTCTATTTGTTTAGTTTTTCGCCACTAACCGGATAATTTCCCACCCAGCAGCTGGACGACATTCGACAAAACTTGGGACAAAGCGCGATTGTCCCAATCGAATGGTTGATTACATGTTGCGGGATCTGCGGGCCACGCGCCTCCCTGTAGATAGACACACGTTCTCTTGCACATGCCCCCCACCTCTTTTCTTTCTTTGTGTGTATATATGAATAAAAAAAAAATAATAAAAAAAATATTCCAAAGCGTAATTTTAATATTAAATCAAAAGTGAAAACGAGGAAAAAAGAATGCACGTATCAAACAAACGAAAAAAAAAAAAAAAATTCTGAACTGATCACGATTCTACCATTGAGATGATTACCCATAATAATCTTCGGAATAATCAAATGCTTCTTTTATAAATTCTTTGAATCGTCGGTGGCTTTAATACCTTTTTTTTTTCTTTATTCGATTTCCCGAACTATAAATGCAATCTTCAATTATTTCCACCTTTAATAAATATTTCATTTATAATTTTTTAATCGATAAATTAAAGCTCAAAAATGTTATTTGAAGTTAATCTGAACACCAATGAATGAATAATTAAATTGAATATTCACTTTTTTTTTTAGATAAATGATTCAAGATCAGTTTATTAAAGAAAGTGAGTTTTTCTATTTGTAATGAATTTGGTGTACCTTTCAATTAGCCTTGAAGGCAGTCAGTCTGTAATCTGCATAGGTGGATGGGAAATGACAGGTCAGAGCTGAGTTCAATCAGTCGGCTTTGCATAATGCACGACGGCACGCTCCTAAGTCACCTGCTTAGGAGCTTAGGGGGGATGACTACGCCCCTCCTCGCGTGCCTCTCATGAACAAATCCATGGCCATTTTATTCTAAAATTTAAATAAGCTGGAACCAAATAGTAATGTCATTTAGAAGGAAATTGATAAATTAAAGAGAGATTATCTAAGTTCTTTGAAAGAGTAGAACTAATCATAATTCATTTAATATTTAAAAGTATACTTTTGACCTATGGAACACTGGAATCAATATTGTCCAATATATTTAAGGAAATAATTTTTTTTGGAAGAAAGAAGTCTTTTCTAAATATCAACATTTTTTATAAAAATTAATATAATATTATTGAAGATATGGGACATCCTGGTGGATATTTTTGAGAAGAATCTGGAGAATATTCGGATTACCTCCTCCCACTATACTTCTACTAGGGTCCGACCGAAACAAGATTTTCAGCCGAAACCGAAATTCGGCCTCAATCTTACAATCTCCGAAACTTGTATTTGAAAATCATTTTACCTTTTTTTTCGCCTCTTTTCCACCGAACGGAAAATGTTTTCCGTGTGCAAGTCTCATCCCATCTTTTCTATCTCAGATTTCGGCCTGCCGAAAGTTTCGGCTGGTTTTTGGCCGAAACAGAAACAAGAATTTTTGGACGAAACCATAATCGAAACCGAATATTCGGTCGGTTCCTAACGTCTACATTTCAGAGTTCAAACGACTTCTTCTTCAGTAAGGTCCGCATGGTCCTGAAGAAGGAATCGTTTGAACATCAAAACGTATAGTGGGGCTCCAAATAAATTGGCCTAAATATCATCTCCAAGTGTAAAAAATACGATACGTTGATATATTTTTTTTATCTCTTGGCCTTTTGCTTGGCAATGGATACAAATCGATACAAAAATTTGTATATAAAATACTTAAATATATAAAAACAAAATTTTTACAAATAGAAATCCTCCACACTTTCTCCGCGGGCGAACTACCTTTATCCTAGGCCGCCGGCCCAATAAACTCAACTGCCTCTCATCTGCCTATTATAGGTTACTAATGAAATTAAAATTTCATTGACACTACAAGATAAAGACCAAAGAGAAGATAAAAAAAACTGCACGCCATCTTACAAGTCTGATTGGAACTCAGTCGCAATTCTAGACGCCTGATAGGGCTGCAACCCTCTAAGAAAGGAGAATGCGTTTTCTAGATGGACTTACATTCAATCTTAGAGCTTTATTTGGAAAAATTCCATCTTTTTCAAACAAAACTCTACCTGGTTAATAAATATTAATAATATAATGGAAAAAATATACCGTATTTTAATACATTTAATTGAAATTTAGTACATTTTCAACCTGCTTTATTCTTTTGAAATTGCTTCATTGCCTTGATAGTGATTCAAGGATGCTGAGAGGATCGTTGTCCTAAGCACGTGCCTCCATTATTCTATTCTTTCATTATTAAAGGAACCTTGATTCATTCTCTTCTAACCCACCTTCATATTTTAGATAATAATGTCTTGATGTTGATGTAATAAACTCAACACTCTTGCATTCAATTTTACTTATCAAAATAAATCAGACAATAAAGAAAAAAATTATAAATTTCTTGTTCATCAGATAAGGTAAAAAAGAAAAAGATAAAAAACCATGAAATTGGAACTCTTCTGACCCTCACAGAAGTAATTATTTGTCGACAAAAACGCAAGATTAGTACTTTCTGCGTTATTGTTTCTATTTTTTTATTTCTTCTAGGCTGTTTAGCAAATTAGTATTTAAGATTCCTTACAAGGGTTTCTTTAGTTATGAGTATATGAAATTTTGTAATTTTATTTAACTCTACATATTAAGAAACTGTTAGTATTGTAGTTGTGGCTGTTGAGTTGTATCAAAGAAGGTTGCAGGAGTAGAGACTGGCAGCCAAATTTTTTTCTTTAAATATTTTATTGGGCCGACGTTTCGGGAGAAACAGTTAATTTATTGAAATTAATGAATAGTCGGACTATTATTAGTTGAAAAAAAATTTAAACAGATAAAATGCACACTCAGAAAAGATCCAAAATTAAAAAAAAAATATTTTGAAGTTCTCTACTGAATGACAATAATAATAATAATAATAATAATTAGGGTAAATGAAGAAACTGGTTGATTGGTAAGGAAAAATAATTACATAATTGAAGGGGTCGGGCGCAGATAGTGTTAACCCACAAATATATGGACTCTTTATTTTGAAATTAATGTAAGTTCATTTTCTATTTTTTGAGAAAATTAAAGGTTAGCATATCTGTTAATTTAAAAATATAGGCAAATTATATGGAGTCTGGCAATGCTTCTACTGATGTAATTTGGTTATATAAATTTGATTTAGGCGAATTTGAGTAAACTAAAGTATTTTTACGGCCTGCAAATGGACTTATCACTTTCATTATTAGCCAATTGTAAAATTCGTTTAATTTCTTCTAGACTTTCAAGTCTAATCTCAACCGGCATCTTTTCAGTTCCCTCAGTTGAGTTTCCCTTTTATGCTTCTCCTTTTTTCTTTTTTAAATATATTCTTCCTGGCTGCATGTGACCACTGGTCATTATAGGTCTTCGGAACTTATGCATCCATTCCAAAAAAAAAATCTGGTGTGACTGGCTGGCGCACAGCACACATTTCTCCTTACCTTCGGTAATCGAAAGTTGTGTACTGTGCTGTCACACCAGATTTTTTGTGTCGACATGTATTTAGTTTCCGACAGTAAGGTACAATTGAATTCAAGATGTAAAATTTATAAGTATGGCAAAATGTTTATATTTTGATACCATGGCAACCATTTCTCCTATCTTTTCTTTGGAGTACAAGAGTAAAGTGGTCTTCAGAAGATTTCAATCACAAAATGAGAATATACATTTTAAAGAGCAACTAAAAAATAGTTGATATATGAATTTTAAAAAAAATCGTTGGAGCAAATTTTGAGAAAATCGAAAAAAAAACTGAAAAAATGAATCAGTAAAGTACTAGTACTTTTTGGTCGATTTTGTTCAAAAGCTTCGTGTCACGTCCCATGGGGGTGCCTAACTTAAATATAAAATTTCAACTTCCTAGCTCTTTTCGTTCTTGAGATATTTTGTTCCCGGACACACACACACACACACACACACACAGACACACAGACAGACCATGTCGCGAAAACCACTTTTTTGGATTCAGGGGACCTCAAAACGTGAAGATCCATCAAAATCTCGACATCGAATTTTTGACATGAATCCAATACTTTCTCTCTCTATATATATTAACATATATATAGAGGTAAGAGAAAGTAAAAAATTCAATTGTGAAAAATCAAATATTAGAGTGAGGTGGATAGCTGAGTAGATATTGTTGTAAGGAAGAAAGAAAAGAGCGATTGCAGCTAAGTTTATTTCGTTTATTTAGCGCTTCAAGCCGACGTTTCGGTCAGATATACGACCATCTTCAGGGCTGCTTGTTGACACGTTTCAGCCCTGAAGATGGTCGTATATCTGACCGAAACGTCGGCTTGAAGCGCTAAATAAACGAAATAAACTTAGCTGCAATCGCTCTTTTCTTTCTTCCTTACTACAAAAATCAAATATTCTTCATATTATTCCAATTTTGTTTACAAATAATAACACGATATAAAATAAAAGTAGTATTTTTAATTTTAGACGTTAATTACATTGTTAAAATTATAAGATATTAGTAGTTTTTACTTATGCTCTGCATCTGGCAGTGTTTTGAAATATTCATGATGCACCGGAGGCCTATAAGGTAATAACTGCTTGATATTTTTATATTAATAAATAACCTAACCTAGTAACCCGTGACGTTATTTCAACTTTTTTCGGGGGGAGAGGGGGCAAACTTTTTTTTCTTAGAATTGTCTTACACATAAGTATCTCAAATTTGACCAAAAAGTAATTAATTTGATTAATTTTTTACTTTCTCTTACCCTATATATGAAATATATATGCTAGAGAGAGAAAGTATTTTTTTAATTTTGTACTGTTTACATACCCGTAGATATATTTTGAAATATTTTATTTAAAAAAAGAATAATATAAAATTTAAAAAGGATCAGAGGCCTTAGGGGCAAAATGCCCTCCCCTGCCCCCCTCCCTCCCTCCCAAATGACGCCTCTGCTAGTAACTATTATAACACGTATATAAACAAATGCAAAATAACAGCCTATTGACAGGCAATCATCTGCTAAGCTACCTACCTCAAATTGAACTTACACCATTTTCATAATGAATGTTTACGCAATTTATTTAACTGATCGTTTTTCAATAGTACAAAAACAGGAATTTATTCTCCGGTCCTTTCTTTAATCTTAATTTCTTTAGATAACTAGATTTTAAATTTTTTTTCCCCACTTTAAACCGTCCCTGCTCAATTGATGGTGCTGAAAAGTCGCGTTTGTCATATTTATGGGTTAGGACTATCTGCAGCCGACCCCTTCAAGTGTAATTTTAATTAGTTTTTAATTATTTTATGAAATAAATAAAATTTTCATCTTCTATAATCAAACAAGCAAATAAATGGGACTATTTTAGGGGGAGCCCTCAGATAAAAGTCAAAAATGATCTTAAAAAGAAAGTACAAATATTAAAATATTCAAATATGAATAATTTACTTCCACCAAGTTTTATTAGTTTATTTGGCATTCTATATCTTCAAACATTATTGAAACAATTTCTCCTTGATTACAGTTGACTTTATTATTCAACTTTTTCATATCCGACGAAAAGCAAAATTTACTCTTTAAAGAATTCCTCCTAAATTTTTTCTCATTAAACTTTTTAAAATGCAAAAATTAAGAATTTCTTTATTATTAATAATTTGTTTTTTTGAGTAGTAGTAGGAAGATTCAAAATTTTCTTTATCGATTAAGAATTAATTTTCATACTTATTCGTCTTTCCAAGTTGGTATAAAAATATGTTTGTAACAAATAAGTATGAAAAACGTCTCTGATTTGGATGGAGAAAGACTGGCATAGGGCAGGATAAGAGATTCTTGGGTTACTCAGGGGATTCCCTGAGTGATTAAAGATACAAATATGAAATTTTTGTTTTACTAGTGATTAGAAATTTTCAAAATTTTTGTGCAAACTTCTTTTGATACTCCCATTTATTTTCAAATAGAGAGTAGCCAATTATTATCAAATTTTGATAATTCATTCATTTTTTCCTAAATATAAAATTGTGTTACATCCCATGCGCCTGAAGTCAAATGAAATAAAAAGTCGACTTTTGGGATTTCGACTCGAATTTTAATTGGCATTGGAATTCATCTCATTAACTTGATCCTCAATTCAAGCCTAAATAGGGAGTCTAATTAAGTAGTTAAAATGATCAAGATATACAGTTAGTATTTCTTTTAGTGATCTTGCCAACATGATCAAAGACTATTATTTATTATGGTATTTAAAAAAGAGAAGCATATATCCGCTCAAAGCCAGTAGTTAAAGAATGAATTAAAATAAATTTATATATAAAAAAAAATCACTATTAATTAACGTAAAACAATTTTTGTTACTTCCTTATCTGTTACGCTGGGGTTTAAAGCATCGGTCAACAATAAAACAATGATATTGTAAAAATATTCTTATATTTTTTATAAAATGTTTTAATTATTAAACTAGCTGGCGGGCCTGGCAGGAACAAAGAATAATAGCCACCAAAAGAACAAGTCAAACTCCACTCAACATCTGAATCGGTGTCGATTCTAAGAAGGCTGTGGAACGCTCGCCGGAAGCGAGGGATACATGCAATATTCTATAATAAATTTGAATATTATAACATCTTTTGGCATTGACACAAAAAAAAAAAATTGAAAAATTGTAGAAAATAAATATTTCTAAAACTATCACTCATTCAGAGTCATGGTCAAGTTTTCTCTTTATTTTATTTTATTTTTTTTTTTACAAAACACTAAGATTCCAAAGTTTAGTGGGGAAATTTGGAAATATCTCTCCTATACGTGGCCTGTTGTTTTTTTTTCTCTGGTCTTTTGCTGGATGGACGTGTTTTTTTTAAAAAACAATTTTAATGCCTCCCTCTCCGCGGGCGACCCTCCCGCCGCCGGGCCCACACCACGCCCCTCTCGCCTTTAGGTTTGAATTTTTGTATAAGAGAGAGGCGCCTCTATGGTTGGACAGGCTCTGGCCCGTAGGGGCCGCAACCTTAGAAGGAGGGTTTATTAGAAGAAGGGCTGTGTTGTTTTTAATAAGAGGAACAGGATGAAGGCGCGTAGGGTTTTTTTAAAATAATTTTGATAATAGAATCGACAACCCGCTTTAAACTAAAATAAATTAAGTATATTAATACTTAATTATTTAATAAAGTGGATTCCCACAGTTAAGAGGAAAATACAGAAACTTTATGGGAAATTTTAATGTAAAAAAAGGGTTTGGGAGCTCAATGAATTAAAATAATAGTGAATTATCTATTATTATTTCTCTAAATTTTTGTCAGAGAAAATTTTGCCTAGGCCTATGGCAAAGAACCAGCTCTAAACTGTGTGTATTACATAAACTAGTATTTGTTTACAAGAAGATAGGCTGAATAATGTTGGTTAGAAGCCTGACTCTCCATTAACATCTTACATTTTGTCAGCTTGAAATCCATAAAAGATGGTTTTAAAATCAAAATCTTATCACCCTATCCTATTAATAAAAAAATTGGTTTCCGAGTCTCCTCATCAACTTAATAATAATATTTTTATTATAAACAAAACTGAAAACTACACTTTACTCA